>SWEM01000489.1:0-23458 GCA_019593585.1 Nitzschia palea | reverse complement strand
CACCAGAATTTGGCCCGATTTGGTTCCTGCAATCATCGTTCGTCCATTGCTTGTGTCGTCGGAAATCCATGTCTGTGATGTAACTCCAGTCTTTAAAATGGTCCGAGTTGCTGCAATACCCTTGATACTGATGCCAAGGACAGCGTTTCCCAAACTTGCCAAGACAAGGGTAATAAGAAGGAACCTGACATCACGGATCCATTCGGTCACGGTTGGAACCTGCATGGCGACGTCGATTCTACCTTTCAGGTTTGATCTATCAACAACGATAACTGCCTGTTACTTTTTCTGTTTGTACTCAGACGTGGCCCTGCAGTCTCCAAAGAGGCATGTGATGATGTGAAGTATACGATAGTAAAGTAGGAAATCAAAAGTCGAACAAAAGATATTTTGTATCCCTAGTACCAATGTACATATTGCTCATACTAACGTGAGTACCAAGCCGTTATTGTGGTTGGGGGGAATCCAAAATCCAAATCCCTCGAAACAAGATCCATTTCGAAAAATTTGTCTGTAGAAATTGGAAAGACAGAAGCTCCGGTAGTTGATGAGTAAAACACAGCTAGGTAATCTCGTAGCGCACGTAGTCGAGGGATGAAGTGCTGCTCCGCGACTCGAGACAAGATGTGGCTACTGCAGGCATTAGTCATCAGCCAGCCAAGAAGAAACAGCAGGTTGTTCCAGAGGCCATTCTACTAGTACTACCGTAGAGATTATGTTTGACAAAGTCGTGCTTTTGTATCTATACAAACATTCCAACTGAAAGTACAAGCACTTAAATGTATCAACATAGACTTGGGAGAACGAGTGTCAAGTGGTGACGATTTCCATGCTGAAGCCTTTGGACAATAATAAGCAGCAGGAATTTTGTTCTTTAAAACTACTACAACTTCGAAGTACTATTGTTTCGGAACGCTCGTACCAGGTACTTTTTCTCACAGACTTTCGGTATAGTCGGAGTTTACGAGTTTACCTGGTACGGTATCGAGTGAAAAATTCGGTATGTTACGGTATTATCGAAATATCAAATTCTACCCAATGTGGTTGGAGTAGTAGAGAAAAAAGGAGACACACTTGCTCGGCTTCCTCAACGGAACGAGCACCTTGTATCATCCAAGAAGGGGAGGCATCGGATGAAAAATCCGATTTGTTCCGAAATTATGGCCCGGAGTTGCGAATGTCGGAGTTGTACATAGTCGACAATTTTCGATTTTCTCTATGTGAATGGCGACAATTGTAGCGCGAGTTCTCATTTCTTCTAAATATAGGCTCGGCAGTCCGCATCCTCTTGTACTTCACGTGGACCAGTACTGGTAACACATGGCTAGTAGGAACGTACTTGGTGGCGTAGTCTTGTTAAAAATCCAGCGAGAAAGGGTTCCCTTGGCACATGGCAAGGTAGTATTCGTTTTATGAAACACAGCCAAACTGATGGACAAACATCGGGAACTAAAACTGTAGGAGGCTATCATCTTTTCAATCCCAAAACCGACACACAAATCCCTTCTCCGCACATATCCCCACCGTCACCAACCCTCTCTTCCAACTTCGCAAAATCTAAACGAACAAATCAACGAAACTCCATGGCACCATGGCACCCGACATAGTCCGAATAGAGCACCGCCACTCAGCGGTAATATCAAAGTCCTCAGACAAACGAGATTTGCAGCCGGAATCGCCTGCATCAGCATATCGACTTCACTTTTCGTGCGAACACACTGGGCGATATGTCGCGTCGTCGAAGCGCCGAATAACATGGTGAGTTGGCAAGTATTCGCACTCTTGCTCGAAACGAGTAATGTCCTTGTCCAAATCGAATGTGGAAATCCATAAGAAGTTGAAACTTTGATGGTCTGAACATGAACGTATTCAACAAGAAGGATGCTTGTAATGCAAGGGGCAGGAGCAATCGGAGTGGCGGGAACATTGGCACGCATGCGCGCTGGGCGTCTAACCCTTGCGGGAGTCGAAGGTGCACGAACTCTATGCCAACAAAGAAAAGTATATACGATGTACTGACACTGCCTTTCTATTGTTGCCACTGAACGCCATAGGAGATTTGGTTTCACTAACTTGTCATCGTTCAAAGAAGGCAAAAATGGGACACATTGTCGGGGAGAAGAACACGAAATCGAGCTTGTATGGTCTGTCAACAGTGGCAAGACAAGAGTTTTCTGGAATGGAATCAATATCACGCACTACTTTCGCGAGGAACAATTATATGACGAGGTAAACTTCTCATGGGAGGCTAGGTCCGGCGAAAGATTTCAGATTATTGCTCTCGAGAAGCCTCGTGAACGTGTTCAACAGTACGATCTACTTATTGATGGGTCAAGTTTCTTCTCTTTACCACCGCCCTCACGGCTACAACCCTTCGAAGTCAATGACGTCGCATCGGACGTCTCAGCGTTGAGTCAAGAGGAGGAAACTGCTATCATGACTGTAACGGAACACTCCGTTGAGGATGGAGACATCACTACTGATGATTCGGATGCTATCCACCGAACTCACGAACAATCGTCCCCTCCCAATGATGAGCATGACAAACATGATAGCTTTCGTTTGGAAGATGAACTTACTCATGATGTCTTCACAAGCAAGTTAGAAAGGGTTAGAAAGCGAGCGGCGCTCATTGTGCCCGTGATTGACGATATTGTTTCAAGAGCAGTCATCAATGCCTTTACGGAGGACTGTGATTCTCTGAGTCAATCCTCATCATGCACGTTCGAAAGCATGAAGCCGTCTAGTATTCGCATCGAAGCAAACGTTGTTTCTCAGGTCTTATCTTGGATGGAACTGAACGTTGACTATGCGCCTCGGCCTGATGTCCAGGAACGCAAACGACTATTTCTGCAAAAACAAGTTGATTCCATCTTCATCCATGTTCGTCAAGGGAATCTCAGTGAAGATGATGCTGTTCGAGTTCTTTCTTATCTCGCAACTTTGATTGGATTGGAGGTAAAGGTTCCCATTAAAAAAGACACGATATTACTGCAAGGTGTAAACAAGTACGTTGAAGTAGAAGACGTGCTTTGCTCCTTACGAACTTTTGGCGAGGTCGTGGATGCTGCCGTCTCAAAGGCTCGAGGGTTTGGGATATGTCGCTTTCGACATGAAGACAGTGCGGCAAGAGTTTTGGCTGCATCTGCTACAGGAACATTCACAATCAATGGAGAGATTCCTCTTGTTGCCTACGTCATTCCACAACCATTTCGAAGGTACCCAGTTTCAATGGAAAGGGCGCAGTCTGATCCCAATCCACTCGTCCCTATACCTTTGTTGAAGCGAACAAGATCACATCAGAGAAACACAATTACTATCGACACGGCCATGATGAGTGCCCCATTCATTACAGCCGATTCCAATTCAAATTGGCTGCGCCCTACCATTTCGAGTAAAATGTTGCAACCAGACGTTTTTTCCGACATTCCTACAAGATCCTCGTCGCCGCTTGTGTTTGACAGCCCACCACTCTTGCCGAAAGTTTGAGCTGTTGCAAAATTCGTGTTCTCTAGCACCGCTACTTATCAAGATTTTTGTTTCCGTGAAGTTGACTTTCATTTTCTGAAGGAACTATTGTAGAGCATCTAATGTACAGCATGTTATCATTTATTTTCCCTATACACTACCAGTAAAGTAGTTAGACTCACGCGGTATTTCTGGTTCACTTTTTCAGAAAGGTCTTGATCGTTCGTCCACACCTATCCTTCGGTGCTTCCCGCATAGGGAAAGAAGAAAAAGGGCCAAAGCACCATGCAGCCACTTGTTCTTAACAAGGAGGTTCTTTATGCGTCCGAGTGATCTCCTAACCATAGCGACAATGCATTGTTTGGCCGATGGTACGTCATGGATGGTCCCCATGACCGTTTGACGTAACAGTGCCGAAGAGAAAGCACCCAGGGCAGTCCCAGATAAACAAATGGCGCTGATGCTGGCGGCTAGTGACCGTGGTGATCGGAAACGGCAAACAAGTTGAGAACATAGTCCGACGGTAGCAACAGTCCCTAGAATCTCCAACTTGGATTCTGGAATTGCGGCGAACCATGGCCGAAGGATATCGATAGTCTTGTCACGCAAGATATCAAACATGATAGCAAGTGGGTCTGTTGGTATTTCCGGAGGCATAGTCCGCTGGGATTCGTTGAAATATACCATTCCTGGTCGGTCATGACCCAAACCACAATTAAACTCGGCAGTCAATTCATCCGATGATATGTCTCTTTGCTCGATTCCTATCACTTTTCTTGCAGGTGAATCAGCAATGTTATGCTGACACTCGGATAGGCTGCTGTCACTGGCTGACTCTTCCACCGTCTCGACTAGCACAGAATGGGGCTTGGGATCATTGCTCCTCACAACCCGTGTGGTTGCTTTTGTTGTTTTTGCTTCTTCTTCGACGAGCCATGACTGGAAACCTTTCGGTAGGAGGGCCTTGGTACCCCCGGCCGAGAGTAATATGGAGTGCGCCTCGTCTTCTGTTGTCCAGAGTGTCGATTGAATTAACTTTGTCCTTTGTGCCTCATCTAGCCGTAATGCATACATGCTAAAAGCGCCCACAAAAGTTGCAACGGAACATGGAATAATTCCAGTATCCGGATCGTACAATGTCCGTAGAAAATTATCTAAAACGAATTCATCCAAAAAGGTAGATACCCTGTGACGGATTTTGGATTGCAAATAGTTGATAAGGTCAGAAAGAAAGCAAACCATCCCAAGGAACACGAGAATCATTTGAAGGATAAAGGAAGTCGACCATTTTGATACATGTGGCCAGAGTAGACAAGCTGATACTCCAAGTATTATCACCGGGCCTCTTATTACATGGAGAGTCTTCTGTGATGGCATTTTATGACTGTGAACTCTAGGCAGATCACATGAACACCTCAAGGTCAAAATCTAAAATCATCAAGCGATCGCTTGTTCTTGCTGATTGTTGCACTTGTAGTCCATGGAGTCGAAGTTGAAGATTTGCTTCGTTTGAACAATTCGACTAACACCGCCTATTTTGGGACTTCGGCTCGTGCAAAGCACGGTTTTGTGTGGCGAATGCACGTGGACGTTAGGAAACGGTTGGATCTTAATCCCAAACGTTGGGAAATCTAGCGTTTGGCAGCATTTTCAACCGTTAAGACGACCCCTTAAAATTTGTTTCCCCGAACAAGCCGGCCACTCCAGTCGCGTCGATCAGTCTTGCTAATGCTCTCTTGCCGTACCGGTAGTTTCTTCACGCTTCTCTCCCGCCATGCGTCATGCGTTACTTGCGGCCCTGCCGAAATGCGATGCCCATCGGTCACTTCCCCTCCGCCGCAACGCTGTGTCTCAACTTTCTTTTCCATTTAGGAAGGACTCTTCACCAGATTTCATTCGAACAAAAGCATCGTTGTCATGTCTAACGCCAACTGGGCTTTGAAGTTTCCTGTCTATCAGATCGACTTTTCCGCCACGGCTGCTGGAAAGCGTGTTGCTTCGACGAAGCGTCGGATCCGATGGTAAGCGGAAGACTGGCATTGGAGGGAGGCAACTGCTGCAATTTGCTTCATCGTCCATCTCACACAGAATTTCTCTCTTGTGTCTGGAAAATCAAGGAGATTTGGCTTCCCAAATAGGCAGGCATTGGATGAAGGTCTAACTGGGACTGAATGTCGTGGGGAAGAGCATGACGTGACAGTGGTGTGGTCAATTACGTCTGGAAAACGTCAAATCACCATGGATACTCGGGAGATCCATTATTCGTCTAGTCGAGCAGGGTTGTTGGATTTTAGTTGGACAACAAAGGGCAATCATGTCATCAAGGTTGTGTGTCATGCAGCACCCCCCCTCAGTGCCGTCCCTGGATTTCGTCAATACGATCTATTCATCGATGGACAATCTTTCTTCGTGATGCCTAAGGTCTATGAGATGGGTATCAAGGGGCCAAATCCATCCCAGTCTCGTGCCCTAGGGGGCTACAGTAATCCCACCAGCCCCATCAGTATGGACAGTGGCTATCCTCGGTCAGTTGGCGATTACGTGCCGGCGTCCAGAGACCAAGAAGAGGCCGATCTTCGTCGGGCAATCCAGGCGTCTTTGGAGGAAAGCCGTAGACATCTTGAAGGCAAAGGTTCTGCAGCACCCGTACCTGAAAGTCAAAGTGCGCAGACTATGGAGGCCGATTTACTGGACTTTGGGTCCCCTGCACCATCAGTAACTCCTTACCAACCCCAGTCTGACGCTCGGTCGATTTCTGGCATGAGCTATTACAGTGCCCCCCCTTCATACTCTCAAACGCCAGCCTATGCCAGCCCTCCACCATACCAGTCGCCCGCTCCTGTAGGACCTGGGGCCTTGGTACCATCCCATGGTCCACCAGGGTCATATTATCAGGCGGCAACGCCGATGTACGCAAGTCCCCCACCGGTTCCACCGGCACCTGCGCCGACACCTCAAACCGGTTACGCACCTCCCCCACCGCAGTACATGCCTGCCCCTGCTCCCCCAGTTGCGTTTGGCTTCAACTCGTATCCTGAGGAGGATCCTTTTGCCCCCAAGCCGCCGCCACCACCACCTCAACAGGACTTCGCTACCATGATTTTGGGAGCATATCAGAACCCTCCGCCTACAACTCCAATGGCTGGAGGCCCACCGCAAGAGAATGGCACTCCTTATACACCATATACACCTCAAACGCCGGTACAGTCCATGACTACACTGGCCGTGGCACACGAAGAGGAAGAGGCTCAACTCAGCGAACTTGAAAAAGCAATGAGAAATCTCGTGAACATTGAACGTATCGACGAACCAGCCGAAGCTGAAATAAAGCTGACGATGATCAAGAAGGAAGAAGAGAAGAAAAGGCAGAAGAAAGGAAAGAGTGTTCCACTTCCTCCCGTTGGAGCGACTGTTGTAGGCAGTGGTGCCACTTTGGCCCAAATCAAAGAAGTGAAGCATGGGGTAAGAAATTATCCATGTGTGAAGAGTTTATTGTTTTGTTAGTGATGTAATAGCGGTACTAACTGTAAACCCACCCTCTTGTCCTGACAGGAACGCACACTCAAACCGACCGCCGACGGGGTGATGAATACACCACCGCCTGGCTATGGGGCCGCAGGTGGTGCCCTAGTCGTGTATGGGCAAGGTCCGCCTCCGCTCCATCAACCCATGGGCTTCGGTGTCGGTGCCAGATTGCCAAATGGGGGATTCACTCAGCAACAACAAGCCCCGCCTATGGGATATCATCAACAATACCGCTAATCAGGTCGGTAGTGGCAAGATGGTCGATATTCCCCCCAAAAAGAGAAAATGTCATTCAAGAGCACTCATCGTATGAGTAAAATTCTACATGTGATACAATACCTGCAGATCGAAACTAAAATAATACTTTGACGCTTCGAGTAGAAATATCTGAACGTCATGGAATTCAGGCTCGAGTTTCCTATCACATTGGTGGAAGGTCATCCATATCGTCCAAGTCGAATCCTAGATCGAGATCGTCTTCGTTGAGAACAGAATCCATCAAATCTCCAGCCGTCATACTCTCCAACGCCGCCTGTGTCACTTCATCCAATGGTTCTATTTGTTTCTTGGATGCGATACCTTTCTTCTTGGACGAAGTCTTCGAAGTCTCTGCAGCAGCTGCCGCTGCTGCGGCAGCCTTTTCCGCTTTTTTCTTCTTTTTCTTCTCCTTCTTTTCGGACGCAGCTTGCTTCTTTCGGAGTTCCTCTTCTTCCTTCTCTCGTTCCTTCGCTTTCAATTGTTCTATCTGTTCGGGCGAAAGCCATATTTCTGGATGCAGCGATGCAATTTGATCCCCAGCATCAAACTCAACACCAGATGGTTGCGCCCCATAATCATCCATCCACGGTTCATAGTCCACCACTTCTTCGACAACTTCCTCCAAAACCTTGTTGGCATGTTGAGCAGAAGCCAGGGAAGGGACCTTGTTTCTTTTGCCTGGTTCTTTGGATATTTTACACATCAAATTATGCAATTCTGCCTCGACATCACTCACTTCTGCACGAGGTGGTGGCACTGCCGCATGTTCTCGCAAGGCAAATCGACGTTCCACCACACGTTTCAATGGTGGTGTCAGCCCTGAATGGTAATACGAGGGATAACCTTCCGTCTTTGGTATGGCATCTGCCTCGTCCAACGCCATGCTATCTTCGTATACGATAAGCATTTGTGCAATATCCACACATTTGAAGTACATGGCATGATCATGTGTTTTGTGTAATTCAATGGGACAAGGCAAATTTACCAGTCGAGCAGGATACGTCGCACCGTCACAATGAAAATGGAACAGAGTTGATCCTTCCTGGGTTGGTTCACAGGTCACACCCTCCAACTCCAACAAGGTTTCTTTGGTATTATTCGCGGCACTGGAAAGATTGATGATGTTGTTATTACTGTCGGTTTGAGAGTCTTCCACCTCTTTCATCTTGTCACGTAGTCGAGTTTCTAATCCCGGTACCAAAATCCTAAGAATCAATGTTCGATCTCGGATCGGTGGACGGTCCCCCATGATGTCCAAATATTTCTACCGGCAACTTATAGTCATGCGTGTGGTGGTGTGGAAGTCTTCTTTCCTTACTTCTTGTTGTTGACTTTTAGACCTGCGAATGATCCCGTTGTAATGGTCTGTGATCCCTCTATTCTAATCAATATAGGGTACACGGCACTTTTTGGTGAAATGAGAAACCGGGTTGGCCAGAAGAAACTAAGTTAGTACATCTGTGTGGTCTTGCGACGCCATCAACGATGGCAGGTTGGGAAATCCACACGTCCAACAACGACAAGGATAAGATACGAACGAGAGTAGCACCATCAACGGACCGGACTAGAGACATCACGTTGTGCCAAGTACTACCTACTGATCAAATCCTATAATTGTTAATACTCGCAACCATGGGTTTAATGGAGAAAATCAAAGAGATCGAGGCCGAAATGGCTCGAACTCAAAAGAATAAGGTAAATAATACCTTGGTTGCATATTGTCACACTTGAAACGATGAACAAGACCTCGAACTTCTTTTTGTTTCTTTCACACTCAACCTTTTACATTTTTCCCATCCTTGTAGGCAACAAACTATCATCTTGGTACACTCAAAGCCAAACTTGCCAAACTACGCAACGAACTATTTGTGGAACAGGCCGGTGGAAGTGGTGGTGGGGGTGGAGAAGGATTTGATGTGGCACGGAATGGAGATGCACGGGTTGCCTTGATTGGATTTCCGTCCGTTGGAAAGTCCACTTTATTAGGTGCATTAACATCTACTGAATCGGAAGCAGCTGCCTATGAATTTACCACCCTGACTTGTATTCCTGGTGTACTTCAATACAAGGGATCCAAGATTCAAGTCTTGGACTTGCCAGGAATCATTGAAGGAGCTGCACATGGAGCAGGTCGTGGAAAAGAAGTCATTGCTGTTGCAAGGAGTGCCGATGCAATTCTAATCGTGTTGGATGCCGGCAAGGAGGGTTTGAATCGTCATCGAGAGATTTTGGAACGAGAATTGGAAACGGTCGGTATTCGACTCAATCAACGACCACCAGATGTTACCATGTCAAAGCGAAAGGCAGGAGGTGGCGTTCGCTTTTCTTCGACTGTTCCACAAACCAAACTTGGCCCAGAGCCAGAAAAGTTGGTGTACCAGATTCTTCGAGAATACAAAATTTCCAGTGCGGATGTCTTGGCCAGGGAGGAGATTACTGTAGATCAACTTGTTGATGTCATTCAAGGCAACCGAGAGTACAAGCCATGCTTGTATCTCTACAATAAGATTGATACAATCACCATTGAAGAAGTTGACCAACTTGCTCGAATGCCGCACTCCGTTGTGGGAAGTGTCAATCAAAAGTTCAACATCGGTGAACCTCTGGAGGATGATTTACTCAAACAAAAGATGTGGGAGTATCTCGGATTGACAAGAATTTACACCAAGCGCAAAGGTGAGTATACATTGGAAGTGGATAGAAAAGCAAGTGAAGATGGTAAGCTCACTCTTGATCTTTGTCATTGTTCCCCTTGATTATGCATACTAGGTTCACCGCCCGACTTAGAAGAACCAGTGATTCTCTCGGAAATCCGAAAAGGAACATCGATTCGATCCTTGTGTAACAATATATCCACACAAATGTTGCGTGATTTCAACTATGCCTTGATATGGGGCACGAGTGCCAAGCATTCACCTCAACGTTGTGGTCTGAACCATAAATTGGACGATGAAGATGTGGTCCAAGTTGTTGCCAAGACTATCAAGCAGCAACAACAAGATAAGACTTACACGCAATTGGCACAACAATACCAAGACAAGCATTCGAAAAAGCGTTTGGAAGCGAAAAAGAAGAAACAGGCAAAACTTCGCGGATAGAGTGGACAAGCTAGCGGCGATACACATTTGAAAAAAGTAGATGTCGCTATCCTAGAACTATCACTGTAATCGCAATTGCCAAACCATACAATTCAAGATTTTGTCTCGATGTTGTCTTTTGATTTTTCGGCGCTGGCAGCTAGTCCATTATGATGCCACAACAGATGCATGTCGAACCTGAAACCCCCACAATTGATAATTCGCACTAGATGTAGAATTCTCACCCATCCATCCACTTACACAGGTGCCCGCCTTGTATTGCTTCCTCCAAAACTGGCAAAAAAGTTCGCAATTGCTGGCATGCGAAGAATATCTCCAATAATGGGTGTGTCCTGCATCGATTGTGCGGCAATGGGAAAGAATTGACCAAATAGATACACAAGACCATACAACTGACAGATCATTCCAATGATAGGCCATCGAATCATCACCAAGAGGACACCGCCAAAAAGGAAATAATACCCCGAATGCGATCCTTTCGGGAGAAGAATCGTAGAGTTCGACTCGGCCCTAACATTAGGGTAAATGACGAAAAAGTGAGCAACAACAATCAATCCTTGTCTGCTGCGGCAAACAAGAGCTTACCGATGGTCAACGTCAATCCAACAAGAAAAAGAATATCACCCAATGCCAACATCGCAGAATCAAAGAAGAAGAGCATACCGAGGAAGAGAAAAACGATTCCAAGTGCCAAAAGGCCAGTCCCTATTTTCGCATTGTCGCTGATCATTCTGCTGGCGTTCCAGTAAAGTTAAGTCAGAATTCTAGGAGAACAATCTGAAGTTGGATCACAGTCAGAGTCGGCAGGATTGTTGTGTCCATACGAAGGCTTTTCTCGACGAGCGAATAATAGCGGTCGGTCGTGCCATGAATTAATCCATTGAGTCGATAAACGATTGCGTTGCTTACCAGTGCTCCTTGTACTAACGGTTAGTACAAATTTTGGAACTCTTCTACCCCTCAAATAAACTTGCTCATCAGAGGTAGTGCATCACATGAGAATACTGAGTCTACTAGCACTATTTTCTGATGTTATCCATGGTGTATCATGATCTAGACTCGGCAAAGCGCAACAGCATGTCGCCATGAATTGTTTGCTCTTTGGGCGATCTCGTCGCTGTACTGTTAATCCATCCAGTCGATGACCACTTCTTTTGCATGTGAATCATAGAGACAGACATGGCTCTTGAGAAGGTAATGGACAAATGTATGAGAATAGTACTGCTTTGCTCCATGCCTACATCATCCGTCAACGTGGCGACTACTTGCAGCGTTGGGTAGATCGCGAAAAGTCATTCACTGTCAATCTCGCCTTTTTGTATACTACTCGTTTCTTGTAGTAACATGGACTAGGAAAATGCCATTTTCCTAACTTCCAAGTACTGCATATTGTGGAATTCAGGTATGCGACGAAAACGTTCCTTCGATGTCAACAATTTTCGTTGGAGTATACCCTGGTACATGGTTCCAGGTACATTTTGTGAGAGCTTCATCGTGCCACGATGAGTTCTAGACATAAATCGGACCTCTTTTAATTATGGGCCTAGAAGGAATTCGCAGACATGTCAAACAAAAGATAGACCTCTCTCTGCCTTCCATTTGCCTTTCTGAAACACCTTGTTTCGAAACGTGATACAACCGTCTAGCACTAAACAATCGATCGTGCATCCACTTATTGCTAGCCTGCACAACTGTATGGTTCGGCAAGGAAAGGACTTGGGACGTCTTTGTTTTCAGAGGCTCGGTCAGTTTGCTTATCAGACTGAAATAGCCATCACTAGTTCACACAAGTATTCTAGCCAACAACGACAGCGATTTCATAACGTTCGAATGTCGGAATCTCCTCGAGCAAAAATCAGACTCAATGACCAAACTTTAACCAAAGAGGAGCAACGAGAGCTGCTGCGTGATTTCCTTCCCGCTTGCCAACCGCAAGAAGGTACACCACAAAACACATTTACTCGTAAGTTTCCTGTCGTCCCTCTACCAATTTCTTGTTTAGACTCTTACCAGTCAATTCTGTTACCGGGGATACAAAGATTCTGAATTGGATGATCTAAGAAAGGCACTTCCTTCGATTGATGTCGTTGGTGATAGCAAGAAATCTCGTGACAACAAGATCGATATTTGTGCCTTTTCTCAGTGGAATGATCCGTTGAATGAACAGAAAGTAGAGGCAACACCACAGGACGCCTTGGCCTTGGACTGGCACGGAGCACCTCGCTTCCACAAGAATCTCTCCTTGCCTCGAGATTTTCGCGCCAAGGTACGGAAGGGGGAATTCACAGGTCCTACCAATGGTGTTTGCCCAGGATTTCTGCAATGCAATTTAGTCGTTTTGCCGCAAGGCCCCATCGCTTTTGATTTCCTATTGTTTTGCCAGCGAAACCCGAAAGCTTGTCCCTTGATTGAAGTTTGTGACGTTGGTTCCCCTTTTGCACACGGAGTTGCACCGGGGGCTGATCTTCGCACGGATCTACCCAAGTAAGTATGCATTGACGCTTGCACCAATGCAGGGACATGAGCTTATCCACCGTTTCTTCGTCGATTACCAGATATGCAATCTATCGTGATGGAAAGGTCGAGAAGGAAGTGACTGAAGTTACGGACTATTGGCCTGAACAATCTGTTGCATTTTTGATTGGTTGTTCCTTCAGCTACGACGGTCCATTGCTCGATGCTGGCATCCCTCTCAAGAGCGCCGAGCAGGGCAAGAATGTCCCCATGTACAAGACTTCGCTCAAGTGCCGCCCTGCAGGGTCGCTAAAAGGGAACATGGTTGTAAGCATGAAGCCCATACCGGCTATGAAAGTATCGAAGCACATTGAGATCACGTCCAAATACACTCATGCCCATGGGGGGCCCGTATCGGTTGGTGGAGCCATGGCGCTTGGTATCCCGGATATTTCCAAAACAGATTGGGGTGAGCCAATCGATGTATCTCCTGATGAAGTTCCTGTTTTTCATGCTTGTGGAGTTACCCCTCAAAACATTTTGATGGAATGCAAGGTTCCATTTGCTATTACCCATAGCGCAGGACATATGTTCGTTACAGACTTGCCTTCGGATTTAGGGGTGTGAACATCCAGGTGCTACTTCACCGTGAGCATCAATTACTTGCGAGCCTTTTCTTGCTTGTTTGTAACGCACAAACCTGCACGAATCTATCATTCGTTTTTCGGTTTCCACTGCACTTTCACAGATTCTAAAAATGAGTTACATAAATAGAAACCATTTGTATTCCATATAAGTTAGCAAGGACGCCTTAGCAATTTCAAACGTGGTGACAACTCTACGATTGCATTAATCGATCGATAAGTTCTGACTTCTTTCCGGTTACTTTCAAACCTTTTTCGCGCAACATTTCTTTCAGTTCAGGAACTGTGCATTTGTCGAAGTTAGTCGCGACCTCAATGTTTTTTGCCGGCGTCGATACCTGTACTTTCGCTGCAGTTTTCTTGGGAGTGCTCTTTTTGTCAGACTCTTTCTTTGGTACAGATTTTTTTGGAAGTTTCGGTGGGGTTTCAAGGGCTAACTCGGAATCTAACTCAGTCTGCAGTCCTGCGAAAAAGTCGTCAGGCTCACCATTGATATCGAAATCGAGGTCGGAAAAGAAGTCATCGAGCTCGTCAACTGCATTTTTGCCTTTTGATTTTGCCTTTGGTGCAGCAGAGCTCTGAATTTCTTCTGCAAGCGACTGGAAGAAATCTGTATCATCAGAACTAGTGGATGGTTGTTTGGTGTCTTTTTTAGGGGACATGGATGGTTTCGGTCTCGGTGCCGCTGCATCTTCCTGGATTTCATCCACCAAGGATGAAAAAAAGTCATCTTCATCCGATCCTAACGAAGAAACTCCTTTCTCCCCTGATAATGTGGAGGACTCTTGTTCAATCTCTGAGAGTAAAGAAGCGAAAAAATCAATCTTCTTGCGAGGCAAAGTTACCGGACTTTGAATTTCTTGAGGAGGGTCCTGCAGATCGTTTCTCCGAATCTAGATCGTTTGACAAGTCTGTCATCAATGACGCAAAGAAGTCGTCGGTCTCGCCTTTACTCGGACGCTCTTTTGAAGGAGAAACCAGTGCACTCCAGTCTGCTCCATCGTCCTTTCTTGTCTGCAGTTGCCGCTTCTCTTGTCGTTTTTCCGGCTGATTGGTTCTACCCCATTGACTGTCTACGTCACCTTGTGTCCAAGCGTCATCGCGATTGCCTCGCCTCTGATTGTTGCGTTCTGAGCCTCGAATATCAAACTCTCCATCTTTGTAGCCGCCGGGTTGATTGCGACGCTCATTATCTTTATACCAATTCCAGTTGTCGTCACCTCTTTGTTGCCTATCTCTGTCCCCATCTCGCTGGAATTGTTGGACTGTCCTGTCCTGTCGGCGATTACGCGGCCCTCCTCCCAAAGAGTCTTGTACGTTTCTACGAAGCTCTCCAGGGCGTCGATCGTCATCATAACGTCCCCTCCTGTCGTCTCCATTTGGTCCATCTATATCTCGTTGGGTGATGGGTTGCTGCGGACCAGACAAACCCTTCAAAATCTCAATATTGGATAGTTTACGGACATCTTTAGGATCCATCCATTCTTCGTACATGGAACCATAAGTGTAGAATCGTAAAAAGACTTTGCCGTCCTTGAGGCGTCGCACAATGGCATCTTCATCATAAAACTTGTTCTTGGCCGTAACTTTGACCATATCATTAACCCTCAAACCCAAATATACCTTTTGAATCGTTGCTTCAAACTCGGCAGCCTCTTCATCCGCTTCTGCAGTGTCTACTATGACATCATCCTCCGATTCTGCTTCCTTAGTGAATTCGTCCTCGCATTCGTCTAAACCAAAATTTGCAATTTCTTCGTCATTCAAGGCCACGGGAGCGGGAGGCAATTTTCTCATTCCCTTGTAATTGATCGTTCCCATCCAAGATCGGCAGAGATCCAATCCTAAAAATGAAACACAAAAGAAAATACAAAATGTGGGCACCTTGTTAAGTTGTTGCCAGCATGGAATATTGAACCGAAAATCCAAGACCAAGTACATTGTAGATTTTTTGTTGTTTCTTCACTCACCTTGAACGGCTTCATAGGTTTTTGGACAGAGTCGGAGTTTGGCAAAGACATAGCCCTGATATTTAACTTTGGTGTCCTTGACCATTCGATTGGCACCATGTGACCGTGTAGTGGTAACCATGGGGACAACAAATTTGACAACATCTTCCATCCCCTCGCACCGTTGGCGACATTGTCGTAACAAATCAATTTCCAATCCAGCCACACAATTCAAGACATACCACATCGGCTCTTCATCTTCTTCAATTTCCATACGATCCCATAGTTTATTTTCAAAAAGACGCGTGGATGGTATCACTACCTTGGAAACTGGACCACCACCAACGATATTATTGGTATGTTTGTGAGGAATTCGGTGCGATGCGAGGCTTGGTATGAATCCATGGGTGGTCGAAGGATGGTAGGAAAAACTCCAGAGGGTGGCAATTATCGCCTGAATAAGCATTGTATTATAGAGAGGAATTACGTAGATGCTTGACTTGAAAGTTTGACATGTAGATATGAAATCTCTCCCCACAGAAGTCAATAGATCTAAGAGAGAAATGTATACAGGTTGGAAATCAAGGATGTCACGGTCATGAGCTGTACCGTAGTTGAGAGAATTTTGATGGGTGTGATGAGTCGAGAGATGACTGTGAAGCGCGCACAGGTTGGGCAGGCAGACGGCGAGGTCTGACAGTCCACACGAACAAAAATGACACTAGTAATATAAGAACAGGCTTGGTATGTCCTACACCCGTACTTTTATACGGATGGCGGGAAAACCAGAAAGATTTCGATGGAGCGGCCCCGAAGTCTCTTCGACCGTCGTCAACTCACCATTTGGATGCACAAATCAATAAAACTTGACAGGAAGATCGACGATCGCCTAAAAACCAGCAGTTGTTTGATCTTTTTGACACTTGATTACACCAATCCACAAACATACAAAATGTCGACAGCAGAAGATGTAAGTGGACCATTTTGCCACCGGTGGTGGTGTCGTCGTTTGGCCCCGTCGTGACAAATCGCTCATCCTTCCCATTTTTCGCACTTTTGCTTCCTGTTGGATTTCTTTCGCCTTTCTATAATCACGAATAAAGTTCAAGAATGCCGGAAATGCCGCTCTGAAGGATGGAAACTTTTCCTTAGCCATTGAAAATTATACCAAGGCAATCAATGCCGACGGTGCCAACCATGTGTATTATTCAAATCGATCGGCAGCATATTTGAGTGCTGGAGATGCCTACAATGCCTTGGAAGATGCCAAGTCATGCATAGCTTTGAACCCAGAATTTACCAAGGGATATTCTAGAAAGGGTGCTGCGTTACATGCATTGAAAAGATACAATGATGCGATTGCTGCCTATGATGAAGGTTTGGCCAAGTTTCCTACGGATGCCGGTTTGAAAAAGGGATTGGAAGAAGTACAACGCGACAAAAATGGAACAGGCGGTGCCGGTGGCGCCGCTGGGGGGCTGTTTGGTCCAGAGATGATGGCACAGATGGCTCTGGATCCTCGGATGCGAAAGTATCTGAATGATCCTGACGTCATGGCGAAAGTCCAACTTGTTCAAAAGAATCCCAACATGCTGCCTGCCATTATGCAAGATACCAAGATGATGGAAATGCTAGGCTTGATGATGGGACAAGAACCAGGTGGTGAGGATGACGATGCTCCCGCTCCAGCACCAAAAACCAAAGCAGCCCCAGCCAAGAAAGAGCCTGAACCAGAACCTGAGCCCATGGAAGAAGATTGGTCTGATTTGACTCCAGAAGAACGCAAGAAGAAGGAAAATGAAAAGGCTTCCAAAGAAAAGAAGGAACTGGGAAATGAACTTTACAAGAAGAAAGAATTTGACAAGGCCATTGAAGCTTACGACGAAGCCATTGCCATCGACCCGACCAACATGACCTTTTACTCAAACAAAGCGGCTGTATATTTCACTCAGAAAAATTGGGACGCATGCATTGAACAGTGCTTGAAAGCCATCGAAGTTGGAAAAGAAAACATGGCGCCCTTCGAGGAACGCGCAAAGGCCATGACCAGATGTGCAAAAGCGTATTTCAGCAAGTCAGATTTGGAAAATGCCATTAAAATGTGCAACAACGCGCAACTTGAGAACTACAGTAAGGACACTCAACGAATGCTCAAGACCTACGAACTTGAAAAGAAGAAGAGGGATACTCTTGCATACCAAGACGACGCGAAAGCCGAAGAAGCAAAACAAAAGGGGAATGAGTCCTTTCGTGCGCAAGATTGGCCCAAGGCAGTGCAGCACTATGAGGAAGCCGTCAAGCGCTCCCCAAACAATGCTGCCATTCGTAACAATCTTAGCGCTGCACTATGCAAAATCATGGATTTCAATGGAGCTAAAAGAGAGGTCGAGAAGGCACTTGAACTGGATCCGAAATATGTCAAAGCTTGGGCCCGTAAGGGTGACATTGAGATCTTGATGAAAGAATTTCACAAGGCAATGGATTCATTTAAGAAAGGACTCGAGTTAGAGCCTGACAACCCAGCCTGCAAGGAAGGACTAAGAAAAGTCACTCAGCAAATCAATTATGGAAGACACAATATGACTGAAGAGCAAAAGAAAGAGCAAGCTGCTCATGCAATGGCCGACCCTGAAATCCAGGCGATTCTGCAAGACCCCATCGTCCAGCAGACACTCCGTGACTTTTCAGAAAACCCGGCCGCAGCACAACAAGCAATGAACAATCCGGGGATGCGAGCAAAGATTGAAAAGCTTGTAATTGCCGGTGTTTTGGAAACACGTTAGATGAACTGCGAAGTCTAGCAATTAATAGAGTGCATTGTTCCGCTGTACATTCCCAAACTTTGCGGACCCACTTGCACCAATAAGTAGACTATTTGCAGTGTTAGAAGAGGTCAGGTGTAGAAAAGTGTGTCGGTGTTCCTTATAATGGCAAAGGTCATGTACATGACTGCCTCCCTTTGACTACATGATTAGAAGAACCAATGCATTCGAGATCCCCTCAACAAGTGGGAATCGACTTGCAGAAATTGACAAAGGAATTGCTAGTTTTGAAATTTTGTTACCCAACATGTTGCTTGTATATAGAGTCCTTTCGCAGCATTGTATCGAATGAAGAGGGCGGCGTTGATTACTACGGTGGATTTGGTATCTGAACCACTAGCCCCCACTTGCTGTTCTGATGACAAGCGTTTGCCTTTTTTATTACCGGTAGGTTGTACCAGGTACCTGGCGAAGCATGTCAGTCATACGATTTCTTCGAAGATCAGTAGCACACCTCTCACTTTTTCTCGTCACAAAAATAAAGGATCATACTAAAACAGGAGAAAATAGATAAATGCTCGAATTCACAGTGTCATATGGCATAGGCCCCTGGAAGCGAACTTTGGTCCATCGAATCATTCATTGGATGTCCAGTCGATTGATTCCTGGAAGGCACATGGAGGCGATATCTTTCACTTGAACAACAATTATCGACTTCGTACCACGTCACTAAATTACTTATGACGATTGAGACGTCAGCAACTTTCAGTAATACGTTTTGTTCTTCGAACCACAAACAACATTTCTTCCTTGGCTCGTATGTATGTACTTGTACCGGACGAGAGGGAGCGGAAACGCTATTCATCTACAGTCGAGGAACAAAATACACCGAAAGAGGAAGAATTGACACCTTTCCCAATTGATACAATCATTTGTAGACGGAGAAGGATGGACGCTATGGTTAGGTCATTGAAACGACGGCGTGAGACAGATGAAAACTCCCTTGAGAGTCCATCGGACCATCAAGAGCTGAGTCTCGGCGATTTGGTTTTGTCTCGAAAATGGGAGAGTGTTCTTCAACGAGTTCAAGCTCACCCTGAAGAAGTGGCATGCAGCGAAGATCCATCGGCGTTAGCATTAGCTTGTCGATTTGGTGCTCCATTGGAATGCGTGAAGGCTATACTACAAATCTGCCCTGAAAAACTAAGGCGCCTGCTCGGTTCCAGAGGGACCCCCTTGCATGAGGCAGTAGTCTGCGATGACGTTGGACCTGAGATTATTGAATTGTTGCTCGAAGCAGACGTGCAACTTGGCTCATCGACACGACGTGCGACGCTTCTGCAGGATGTAGACGGTTACACGCCACTTCATTTGCTCATTAGGAGAAGGTTCCAGTCCCACGTTCTAGATTCTTCTGGCGAAAGAAGTTACTTGATGGAAATACTGCGAATGCTCGTGAAAAGCTCACCAGAAGCGATAATAGTCCCTGACCGCGGCGAGTATGAAGAACCACCAATCGTGATGGCACTGAAAGCGAACGTTTATGCACCCCTATTGAGACCTGAGACCGCAACAACAGCCCAGATCGAGAGACACATACATGAAATAGTAAACTGTATGCTTCAGCATTATCCCAACGCAGCAAGTTGTGTGTTCAATGGATACCGAGGGAAATACACCGCTTTACATTCTGCAGTGTTTCATGGACGATGTGCTGAAACAATTGAGCTGTTGATAGAGGCTGAGAAGCGTTGTCCCTCCAAGGGGAGAGCAGGTCTTTTGGCAAATACACAAGGAGAACTCCCACTTCACTTTTGTGCCATGCGGGGAGAACCACCACGTTCAATCGCACTGGTAGCTGCCGCTGCTCCAGATGCAGTGAGTATGAGAGACGCGTCGGGGCTTACACCATTACACTGGTTATGGATACGATTTGTGAGTACACTGCTCGCTTTAGAGGACGGGGGCAAGGGGAACATCACAAATGTCCGTTTGCGCCGAAGAGAGCGTACCGCGGGCTTTTCCAAGTATACTGCCTTTGCCACCTTGGTGCAAGGTGATTTTGAGCAGGATCTGGCGCTTGTGCGCCGACTCGATCCTTCAGTTGACTTTCTTCGCATGCGTCATATCCCGAATGAAGTTCTTGAGGACGAGGAAGCATTGTACTGGGCAGAGAAGACAACTGAGATCCTGAAGGTGGTTCGTGAACGTTATTACAGTGGCGTGGTTGATTCTGAAGGAATGGTCATGTTTTCTAGAATAGAAGCTGTCGCCAGTTTGTTTTGGACGAAGCTGGTTTCCATGTTAGAAGCTATTTGGGCGGCTGGATCTGGACGCAATGGTGAGCCTTTTTCAGTTGTGCGTACAGCCTTCAAGAGTATAAGCTGCCCTCCACCCGTTGCCATGATCGTTGCTTCAATGTGCCCAGAAGAACTCGATCAGCCGGATTCTGAAGGACGACTTCCTCTACACCATGCAGCCCGTCGACCATGGCATGCATGGGATTGGCCCCGACAAGATGGAACGTGCGACAGCGCTAATGCCCATGTTTTGGAAAGAGAGACAGCCTTTCTGCTCAGAACTGCCATGTCACTGTCTCCGCTTGGTGCAGCCAGAAAGAAGGACAACAATGGTTGTCTTCCCTTACACTATGCGATTAGAACCTTCATTCGGGCTTGTTGCACTTGCGGACGGTCATATTCCCCTCTGCCACTAGCCGATGTTGAAGAACTCACAAAGCTGTTTATTTTCCTGTATCCGGATTCATTGCATGTTCCTGATCCGTATACTGGCTTGCTGCCCTTCTTACAAGCGTCAGCTGTCGCCACGCAAACCAAGCATGACTGTACGCCCGCTTCGTTCCCTGACGAACTGGCGATTTCATTGGTCTATCAGTTACTGCATGAAAACCCATCGCTTGTTTTCCCAAGAAGTACATAAAGGTAAAATTACGTACTAATGCGGCGATAAAACTGAGGCGTTCGCCATCTTTCTCCTCGATGATAGAATCTATACTCTGTATGCACCACTATATTATTTATGCAATACTGCTAGCTTTTTATTACAATCGGTCATAGTTGCCGTCCACAGCTCTCACATTTCTCCGCGCGAGCACATGGTTATTTCAAGCTTAGATCTTTGCGAAAACAATCGATCAGATCTAACTGTCATTCAACTTGTTCTCGCACTCGAATGAAGCACTGTGGATTCCATAAACTACGCAGCGATACTCTCTGGAGTGTGACTTCCGCGAGCGACGACATCATCCGGCACCCGAAGAATATCGCCGAAAATTGGTCCTCTATGAATCGACCCCCTTCGTTCAATGGTTCGGAAAACGTCGACAAACACTTCCGATCCAGCCGCTCCGTCTACTACCGTTTTTCCCTCTATGATAAATTTCGGGATCGAGTGTATGCCAAGCTGTCGCAGAGTCTGCAGGGCACGTGTTATCTCTTCCTTCCCTTCATTGCCATTCAAAAAATTCAACAAATCTGTTTCAGAGGGAGAGTTTTCTTTGAGGAGACTGGACAGAAGGTCGGCTACAACTGCGGCTAGACGTGGACGATCATTGAGCGAGTGGCCTTCCACGAAATAGTACCTGTTGTTTCAAATATTGTCAGCACTACCGATCTCGAGGTGGGATATTCAGTTCAAGCCATAGAAAGCGAGCACTTACAAGTTGAGTCTGTCGTAGACAGCCTCGCTAATCATCAACCCGTACTTCTTGCCAAGGTCTTGGATCAGTCGATGAGATGCCATGGTATTGGCAGCCAATCGGTCTAGATTGAAATGTGGGATTCCAGCTTTCATTCCTCGTCCCTTGAGGTCATGTCGCCGTTTCTGTTCTTCCCAGCCACGAACGCCTCCCCACTTCTTGACGAGTCGATCCCTGTTACTCTCGATGAAAGGTTTTGATTCGTCATAATCTGGTTCCAAAAAGAAAGGAACACGGATCACAGAAAAGGCGATCGGCCGAGGCGCATCGGGAAGTGGATTCTTGAGGACATGTTCCATCGCCCTAGTAAGGTACTTCTTCCCGATGTATCCATTTGGTCACAGAGTATCGGAGATGAGTTCAACAGGGATTACTAATGGTTGCCTTCCAAGTGCCGATGAAAATCCTCTCAAACAACGATTGGAAATGGCTTGATAGTCAGTAGCAACACGTCTTATTGTCGACAACATGATGTCACAGGCAGTGTAGCTTTCTTCCTTCTTATAACCTGCGATCTCGGCTTTGTCAGCAGTGACTGAAGACTACAAGTACTACCGGTGGTAATGGGGGGAAAGGGCACATCGGAAGGGGAAAGAGAAAAAGGGGAAAAGGAAAGAAGAAAGGTTCCAAGAGCAAGATTCCTTGCATGAGGCCTTTCCGAACCAGAAAATTACGACCAATTTCAGAACCACGCTTTCAAACGGACGCAAAACGTGTGCTTTGATATATTTAGCGTGTGCAAAGGTTGCTTACCCCCTTCAACTCCCAAAAATCATAAAATTGTGAAATGGCAAATGGCAACGACATCGCTCTCATTCCTCCTTATTCACCACATTTCATATGCCATGTGATCTCAGGTTTCTGTTCCAGGTGTTGGTGAAACATGTGCATGGTGAGTGGATGTTGTTGACCATCATTTGGATAGGGTGTCGTCGTTTCCAATCTCTCACGCCTTTGCTCGTTTTGTTTCCCTCCAGGTCATGCTTTCCGACTCGACAACCAACCAAAGGACTTGCCGGGCAAGTGAACCATGAAATGGCTACCGTGTGGCAAGAAACACAAGCACTGTCTCTGACATTGATGTGCCCGCATGTTTGACACATTTTTATTTTGTGTTGACATCTGCCAGTCAATCAGACCAGTTATGTTGTGATCGATGCTTTTGGTGATTTTTCTTGCCTTTTTAATCATCTCTTGGTCTATCTTCACAATTTTTGTTGCAAGTGAGAGAAATGAAAGCCTCTTCCATTTTGTTTTAACTGTAAATTAGTTTCTGTTAGTCTATTCGAATTCATCGTATTTCAATCCGACATGAAGATGTCATGTCATCAAGCTATTACTAGTAGTGCTGAATTATTAAAGTCAAATTTCATCTTGAGTTGAAACTCAAGTGTAGAAAGTAGGTGCGATAATGTTATGACAGGAGCTCACAATGATAGACAATAGACGCCCGTTGCCTTCATGGTTGTACTCAATGGGGTGACCAGTAGTAAGAGTAGAGAGGTGAAAAATTGTCGACTCCATCTTTGAGCACTCAATCCATGGCTCTATGCACTATATTATCGTTAGAATGACTTTATTC
>SWEM01000488.1:0-23479 GCA_019593585.1 Nitzschia palea | reverse complement strand
CCTTAGTAGTTAAAGGCATTCAAGAGTCCATTGGCAACAGCACAGCCGGGACCGGCAGCAATCATTTCTTTCAAAATCGATGAAGAGGACATGATGATACCACACACCTCAACAACAACCCACCACCACGATGCCGAGTTTATGATCAACGAGAATGGAATCCCCAAGTAAAGTCACTTTTTCTTACATGTGTGACACCACTCGAATCTTGCGTAGAGGTATACAGGATGAAGACTACCGCGAGAGAAGGTAGAGATTTGGTGGCCAGCAGAGACTGTGACATCATCTATGAGGTCCAAGGAGAAGGTACCAAGTGGTAAACATAAAAGCCATTAGATACAAGTACACGTAGGTACCAGGTACCTGGTGATCGCACGCCGCACGCCGGTTTTCTGTTTTTTTTACTAACGGTACATATAGCCCAAACGATGACAAGGCGAGAAAGGAAACGAGCGAAGTGAAAAAAGTGAACGGTGGAAAACGGATGCCTACTGCTGGTCTCCCAACGGAGAGGAATTAATCATTTCCTCACAATCAAACAGCCAACGACTTTTTCCAAGTTTCAACCTAGTAACCAAACCTGTCCAAGATGTTCATAGATGAGATTCCCGACTCCAGGCTTTTGCAACTCCTCAAATCGCAGCAATGGCAATCGGCTTATGCATTTCTCGACTCATCGGATGGCCAGGCAATGATAACAACTCCTGACTGCCACGGCAACATGCCACTGCATGTGGTAATTGGTTATCAGGCTCCGGAGGAATTAGTCATGCGAATATTGTACATGCACCCACCGGCTGCCATGGTCCGTGGGGCCGACGAATGGTTGCCTTTGCATGTGGCGGCGCGATGGGGGGTTTCGTCCCGAGTGTTGGAAGAGTTAATACGAGCATATCCACACGCTTTGGACGACCAAGGACAAGGGGGGATCAAGGGACGGACACCGAGATATTTCGCTTCGCGCTTTCTTCACAACAGTTGGAACGATCAACACAAGAATGGATTCGATTGGTTGAGAAAGGGATACGTACGGCCGAGTTATCACCGTGGGAAGCCAACAAACGAATGAGACTTGGTCGTTAGAGCAGCCTTTTAGCCTTTTTACTGTTAGGTAACGACGCTAGGATCTTCTCCTAGAGCCTTTCAAGTACTTGTTCAGCTGCAACAAGATGATTTTTCCATTGGTGGGTAAGGGCTTTTGCCAACACAAATCTGCCCCCGCCTCGAGGAATTCGTTTTCAATGTCGTTCCCGGAACACCCAACGATCAATGATTGTACACCCATCCATCGGAGTGCCGCTATGGTATCCGTGCCAAGTAGAATTCCGCCGGCATCTTCCATGTATTGGTCCATGATGATAACATCAAAGGATTGTTGCTCACACATTTCGAGAGCTTTCTCGCCTGTCGGAGCTTCAGCAATGGTGCCATTGGGTACGACTCCCTTTTGGAAGCGACGTTTAAGCATTGTGCAATTCATCTTGATGTCGTCTACAATCAAAAATGACATTGGTTCTTGAATCGGGGCGTCTTTGACTTCCAACTCGCGCTTGTTCTGACCACCAGAAATGTCAGGTGGGGGATGGAGCCAGACAGAGCGGTAATGGAAGGAGGACAATACAGGAGGAACCAGATTTCACAGTCGGATCCGATTCATAAAAAATTTCACCACCCATCAAATCCACCAAGTGTTTGGAAATGGCCAGTCCCAATCCTGTACCTGGGGCTCCTCCTCGCTGTACAAATTTTTTGAAAAGTTCCTTCTGGTGACTTTTGAGAATTCCTGGACCTGTATCGGCACATTCGAACCGTAGTCGGGGTAATGGCTGCGGAGATTCGCCATTTGAAAGTTGTTGTTGCTGATGCTGCTCCCCATTGGTGTTACATACAGGAGTATGGTTCGAAGATTTCATAATGCTCTTGGGTTGGACTGATGACGTCTCTACCCTCGGTTTTGAAGGCTGGTTGCTCTCAATGTCATTACTGGCGCTCTCTGGAATCAGATGGATGGTGTTGACTGTACCAAATGTACACGAAGGACACGGCCCTTTTGGATCCGTCGCGGGTTCTTCTGTTGTTTCCCGTGCTGTCACGTCGGTAACTAACGATCCAGCTTCTGATGTTGATTGATTGACATCTTCCCATCCGATCGTTATTGTCACTGATCCTGAAGTTGTGTATTTCAATGCATTTGTTATCACATTGGTAAATATTTGTCGCAATCGGTAATTGTCTCCAACCACCCACTTGCGATCGTCGGTGGTAATGTGCGATCGCCATATAAATTCGACACCAAACCGTACGTTGGGTAGAAACATTCGATGTAGACTTTCCACAAGATTTTCAACATTGATGGGACTTCGTTTCAATGTTAATTGACCCTCCTCGATCTTCCGTACATCCAACAAGTTATTCATAATCGAGGACATGAATGCCGAACAAAGTCTCATTCCTGTAACCAACTCTTTCACAGATTCTGTAAGTTCTTCATCCGGCATGGCTTTTAAAGCAGAATCCATAGCACTCAAAGCTTGAAGTGGAAAGCAAATCAACAAAGAAGGCTATCAAGTCAGCGACACCATAGGCAATACGACCATGATGATCATATCACCTGGAAAAAAGAAAGGTCACTTACGATTTCTCAATTCATGTGCAAAATATGCAGTCATATTTCTTTCCGTTTCAACTTTCGACTCTTGTGCTCGAGCTTCTCCCTTCATATTGATGTGTTCTTGTTTCTGGATAATAATTTCAATACCAGATACGAAACACAAAAGCAAAGAATAATCAAGAGAGGGATAACCCATACTCGCCACGGTGCGGAGGCCTTGTAGGTGACTGTCATGGTCCACGTCTCGCCAAAACACGTTGGAATCTTCGTCGTCATCATGCTATCATGACCAAGCTGATACCGATCATGAAATGTGAGTGACTCGGCCAAGATTTTGGTAATGCTGGTGTTGTTTTCGGAACGGTCTTGTCTCGCGAGTTGGAATTCATATCCTTTCTTGGCAAAGTTTGGAAAGACATTCGAAGCTTCCACAATGGCATTCCAATGAATTTTAGCAATGGCGAATCCCCAAAACGTATATACTACGGTCGATGTACCATTCTGTATTTCCATTTGATATCCTTGAACTCGAATCGGCAAACGTGCTTCCATCACTGAGGCAACGTACCCCTTATCTCTGCGTCCACCGCCCTCTCCACCTCTCGTCGGATTCCGACATGGAATTTCCAACTCGTCTGGCCCACTTAAAGATATTTGGTTGCTGCTGGTTATATTATCTTCACCCTCTCCTAGTAAAGGCGCGGAAAAATAATCCCAACCCAAGACGGCATCGGTGCTTAAGGGATGTTTTCGGGTATAATCAGTTCCATTGATTCGAGGATACAATAAACAAACTACTCCATAAGGTGCTAGTTCCAAAAGCATGATGAAGTCTTGCATCCTTGAGTTCGACTCTATCGTTTCCGCAACACGGTCATATCGTGCCACAATCGCACCGTCTTCGCACATGCTGTTTGTTAAATTTCGTTGTGTTTCACTCTGATATTCCAAACTACCCGACCGATTGGCCGCCCCAATCTCTGGGGCTAACCCATGGAATACCCCCAATTCTGCCACCATCTGCGATAGTGATGGTAGTGGTAACGTTACTCGATCTAGTTGATCTGCAAAATATTTCCCAGTTTCCACTGCCAAATTATGTACATCGTCTTCCACACCAGATTGTAAGGCACTGAAATAAGTAACACAAAGACCCACACTTCCCGCTGACAACAGCAAAACATAAACCCCGATGTTAGAAGTGCTGTCCAGTGACCTTGAATGAACGTCACGAAATCAATGCATATTCGAGTCAACCATTGAAATCGTTGTTCTTGTTTTTCATCATCGTCATCTCCCTCATCCCTTATCCGAAAACTGGTCTTGTTAGTAGGACCATACCCTATATCGCTGGCATTGAAACTCATCACAGATGCACTATCCACCTCGAAACGACCGTCGCTATCGATACGCTCTACCCTTCGCCTCAAGGATGATGTCTCTATCAATGCCATTGTTGTCGCTTTTTATCTGGCACCAGTGAATTGACCATCAACAACAAATGCGGGTTCATAAAGGTACTTTTGATGTGCCTCGTGCATCTGATAGCCATTTTGACCACCACGTGTAGTCGAATACTACAACAGCTCCTCAGAGTAGCGACTGCGGTACCAGTGTACCAGGTACCAGGTACAGTCACCGTTCGATTCCCCACAGCTGACTATGCCGTACCTGGCTCATCAACTAGGGTGCCGCTAGATGATTACGCGAGGTTCTCATTATTGGGCACTTTCCCCGTTCCTTCAAGCGAAATTGGAGAGCATTCGCTGTCACCACGGGCTGTGCTCGGAAATATGAGTTGTCCTATTCAACGACATTTTGAACTCTCCCATAATTACCAGTCGATGAAAGATAAGTAGGGCAATAGTCTTTAGGGAAGTTCCTTTGTGCGAGCTATTTGCGCAATGTACAACCATGTTGTTAGTGATTTCTCCGTCGCGGTGATGAAATTCTATGAGATTCTGTAAGCAGTAAATTCGCATCCGTAAGTAAAACTATTCGTTAGATATAACCGCGGCACTGCTTCTTGAGACGAATAACAATGAGCTACTAAAGTAGCATGAGTGAAGATTGAATATGTTGTGCTATCCGACCAGGTACCTATTGTATTGGAAGTACCAGGCAGCTCCTGATTCTAGATACCACCAGGGGGTACAAGTACAAGGTACTAAGACAGCATTCTTGACTCTACTACTACCACTAGCTACAATCAGCATGAATAGAAAATCCTCCTCTTCTTGTTTGTCCTCTGCATGCTGCTGGCTGTTCTACTAGTACTAATCAGCAGGAAACAATACATGCTTTTTTCGCAGAGTGTATTGGTACATGCAGTTTTACCAGGTATGCTTCATTATCCCCCATGATGCAGCCTCATCTAGTAGTATCATAAAAAGGACCGGGAGTCCATGATGATTCATCCGTGGTGGAAGAAGTCATCATTTCTTAGCGGTACTACGAAATCTTGATATCCCAGAACCCTATGAGTTCTGATCTTCTTCTGTAATGACAGGAATCCTAACCAACATGCTACCTTGGCATGTTTGTATTCGAAATAGTCTAATCGATGTGGTCGAGTTCGACGCAATTGTGTATGAGGAGCGAGACGACGATGATGATGCTAATCTAGTAGTACCGGTATTTCAAAGTTGCTTACAAATCCTACCTGGTACTGCTGGTACTACTACAGAGCAAGGACCTACTATAGATGGGGCTACGTAGAATAACAAAGCCAGTAACATTAATTGGAAATCGATGTCAACTTGCTGATGCAGAATCTGCTGGACGTACTAGTCATCATGTAGCCACAGGCATGATTCTACCGCACGAGAAAAGTGGACCCAGTGGACTAATCGCATTGGCTCACTGTCAAAATCCACCCGTCACGACACATAGATTGATGAACACGTCCCAACCTCGTGTTCCTTCATGACAACAAGTACAAGTACCGGTAATTGATTGTGAGGCCTCCCCCTTTGCAAGAAATCGCTAAGGTGATGCGAAGTACTCTCTATGGCAACAGAAGGGTATGATTGATCTCTCGCGCTACGTCAACAGAGTTGTTGTTACAGACTCTACCGTTTTCCATTTCCATTACCATGACGAGAAAGTCGTGGCGAGATCTTCATCTTGGGGAAGAAGCTCTGGGAGGACTTAGCGCTGGCATTGTCGGCACAGTCATTGGCTTTCCACTCGATACAGTTAAAACGCGGATGCAAACAGGGACAGTCAAGGCAGGGAGTGGAATTGTGCAAGTCGCACAAAACGTGGTAAGGCATGAAGGCTTCCTAAGTTTGTACAAGGGTATTGGACCGCCCTTGATCTCTCTATCAATCCTTGGTACATTGACATTTACCCAATACAGCTATTTCCAAGAGGTATACCAATCAGATCCTGGATGGGACTTTCGTAATTATTTGGCTGGGATTTCATGTAGTCCTGTGGCAGGAATGGTATCCACTATTGAAAATTTTATCAAGGTAAGTTTGGATGAACGATTGGGATGAATGATATGCAAATGTCTCCAAGTCTTATTTTGTGTACTCGATTTATCGGGGATGCGATGCTAATGACTCGAAAAGACGCAAATGCAGATGGATAATGTTACGAAAAAGAATTTCAAAGTTCTTTTCATTGTCTCCGAACCTTGACGGAACGACATGGAATGGGAGTAGTGTATACGGGTCATGGAGTCAATACCTTACGAGAGGCTGTCTTTCTGGGAAATTACTTTTTTGTCTACGAGGGTCTGAGAGAATTTCTCATTGCTAATCATTGGCTACATGTTCAAACAGCAGTTCCTGTCGCAGGGGGATGCTCTGGAGCTTTGGCGTGGTTTATCAGCTTTCCATTAGATTGTGTGAGGGCGGGCGTCCAAGGACAGCCCCTACCGGCACAGAATTCAGCCATGGAAACAACAAGGCGATTACTCCGCGATCGGGGTATTCGAGGTTTGTATTCTGGTGCCAGTGCCTCAATAACAAGAGCCTTTTTGGTCAGTGGGAGCCGTTTCAGTGCGTATGAGTTTGCTTTGTTTCTTCTAAGAGGCGGCAGGCATTATGAAGGTCACCATCAGTAGTCATCGCAACGACGAATTTTGTCCATAGTAGCTGTAATTGTAAGCATGTTTCGTTGGACTAGAACTTTTTGTGCAGTTTTACATTTTCCAGCATTCTTTTTAAATGGTTTCTCTCATCATCACACCGATGCAAAGCATCATCGCAGAGTCGTATAGATATCTTTGCTAGACAACTACTATACACTAGTACCATTTGTAGATGCCGGTTGTCACTCTGAATCGACCAGCTTGATCGATGTGCAAAGGTCGTACTAAGTACAAAGGATCGTAGGCCATTCATCATTACCTGGTACTTGTGCCGTACGTGTCTGAATACGTCACACTCTCTAACTAACAGTAAGTAAATCATACCAGGTACAAAGTACATTGAACCATCGACTCATGAGACAACGAAGCCATTAAATATAACTGTGTCATTCGTTATATCGAAAGGCTTCTAAAACGTTGATAGTTCATGTCGCTGTAAATCGCTTCATTTAAGGGGTGAGACGTGCACCGACGAAACATAGAAGATTTCCATCGAAAGGTCTTGAAAAATGAAAAATGGCGCTACGAGGCTCATAAAAAATTTCGGCGCACTCTTCCCTCCGTCCGAACCCAAAAATCGGAATCCCACTTTCCAAATTCCGTTGATTCGTTCCTTTTTGCGAGAGAACAGTACGACCTTGGAATTTTCATCCATTTGTTTGGTTGTGAGTCTTGCCAGTACCTGCTACGTGTAAGTAGTACTGATAGCGATTGTTGTCCTTGGCGCTCACTTGCAAACACTCGATTTGCCCAAAAATTTTCTTCTCGTGCCGTGGTTGCGTCATATTCTGACGCTCTTCCCGCAGTACAGCTGATACGTGTGGCTACGTGAGTGCCGGCCGATCTCCCTCCAATCGCACGAAACTGTTGTCGTCTCGCCTACACATCATCCTTGACACCATGTGAGTACTTTGGAAATGAGCTTTCATTAGCGACCATGACCATGGATCACCTCTTTGTGTATCAAAGATGAGTGGTGTGTCCTTCGAAGTTGTCTCCGGTTCTTCCTTTTGTTGTTTTTCGACACAAGGTCGTGATTTGCGTTGATTTCGTACTTGGTTGGTCTGGTCGTCCGTCCTCGTTGATTGGTCCTCCGGAAGTGATTTACTATAAATCGTCGTTTGTGTGGGCGGCCCTGGCTGCTAGTGAGGTTTCCCAAGGAGCAGCGTCGTTCGAATCGAGTTGATTATATACTGCAACAAAGATTCATTCAAGAGCTCTCTCCGGACACAGTAGCTGTGCAAATAATTGGGAATCATCCTTTTGTTGTTATGTTATTGGGTTGATGGCCCTCATTTTTCTCTTAAAAAATTTCTAACTTTTTTGCATCTTGTTGTGTTTACAGCAGTTCACCTTGGGGAAGGCGACGGATATCGCTAGGGGAGCGAAATTTTGATTTGCTATGCAAGCGCCTCAACCCCCTCCCATGGGAGGACCGCCCCCGCAGCAACAGGTGATGCCGGCACCGCCGCCTAATGCACCGATTATGCAGCATACGCAATATGTCCCTCAGCATCAAGTTCAAAACAACTATCAGCAACAGCAGCAACAACAACAACTCCAGCCACAACAATTGCACCAAGCACCTGCGCAACAGCCAGCACAGGCAATCCCAGGGCAGCACTTTCCTCACCAAGGCTTGAACGGAGGATGGCAAAGTGATCAGGACTACAATGAACGCCGCAAGATGATTGCAAAAATGTAAGTGTGTGTGTAATAAGGGCCCTCCACGGTTTTAGTGCCTGTATCCTAACTTGTCCTTGTGTGCAGTGTTCACTTATTGAAGCAACGCAAACCCAACGCCCCTCAGGATTGGTTGAAGAAACTGCCCCAAATGGCAAAGAGATTAGAAGAGAGTCTGTACCGGTCGGCAAAGTCATTTGATGAATATAATGATGCAACGACTTTAAAGCAACGCTTGCAGCAACTTGCTCACAATATAGGTATGAAGACAAAGAGGATGCAACAAGCACAAATGGCACAGAGACAACAGCAACAACAACAACCACCGCCCCAGCAGCAGCAAGCGATGCATCCTGCTGCCGCCTCTTCTCAACCACAATATCTGCCCCAGCAGCCTCAACAAGCACTGCCGCAGCAGCAACCGATAGCGCCACTTCAACATCATCAACAGCCCGTACAACCACGTCCGCCTCCACAGCAAATGCATCCACAACAGGTGCCTCAACACACACATCAACAGCAACAGCAGCAACAACAACAGCAGCAGCAGCAACAACAACAACAGCACCACCAGCAGCCTATGCCACAGCCTCCTCAAATTCAGCCACAGCCACAGCAGGGAGGACAACGGATAGTGAACATGGCGGAAATAAATCCAATAATGGGTGGACAACAACAAATGCAACACTCTCAGGCTCCACAACCTGTTCAACCTGCACCAATTCAGCAACAACAGTACCAGTACCAACCCCTTCCAGCGCCAGCTGCACCACAAGCACCAACGCAGATGCAAGCAGCACCTCCTTCACCTCAAAATGGGGCTCGTGCGCGTCAAGTCTCGGATCGTCAGCAGGTGCTACGGCACCAACAGCAACGTCTCCTTCTGCTTCGACATGCTGCCAAATGTCAGCACGAAGACGGTCGATGTCCCGTGACGCCGCACTGTGCCGGAATGAAACGACTATGGAAGCATATTGCAGAATGCAAGGACCAAAAGTGCTTGGTTCCACACTGCGTGAGCTCTCGGTATGTTCTTAGCCACTATCACAGGTGCAAAGATGTTCGATGTCCCGTGTGCGGTCCAGTCCGAGAAGCCATCCATCGGAGTCACGAGAAACAAAAACAGATGCAAGCTCTCAAGCAACAGCATCAACGTGCCGTTCAACAGTCTCAGAACCAACCAGTTGCCCCAGCGCCGCAACCACTACCGCAACCTCTACAGCAGCAACCTTTGCAACAACAACCGCTCCAACCAGTTCCAAGTGTTCCGGCTCCGATTCAACCCCCCAACAAGCGACAACGAACATCTCCAGCTATGATGCCTGTTCAACCTCCCTATCCCTTGCAACCAGTGCCCCCTCAACAAGGACAACCGATCGCGCAGCAACCTATGCTCCAACCCCCTGTTGCCCTCTCTCAGGCCATGCCACCGCAGCCTTCACAGGCTCCACCAAACTTTGCATATTCCCAACCGGGAGTAAAGCCCACAGCTCCCGGTTCGGCACCTGTCCCTATCCAGAGGGCTCCTGGTGTTTCCTTTGAAAATGGTCAATTCATCACACCCAAATTCACCGGCCCCAAGCCGCAGGAAGATCATACATTGATCAACTGCTTCTCTATTGAGCAGATTGAAACTCACATCGCGTCTTTAAATAAGGGATTGCAATTAGCGCCTCAGAAATTGAAGACGAAGTGCCTAGACGTGTTGAAGGTCTTACAAAGTCATCAACATGGATGGGTATTCAACAGTCCCGTCGATCCTATCGAACTTGGCTTGCCAGATTATTTTGAAGTCATCAAGAGACCTATGGACCTTGGAACCATTAGAAAGAAGTTGGAGAATGGTTGCTATCACAATCTTGAGGATTTCGAAGGTCACGTTCATCTTACTTTCGACAATGCTATGCTCTACAATCCCGAAGGCTCGGTTGTGTACAATATGGCAAAAGAAATGAAAGAAAAGTTTGCTAAGGACTACGAAATCCTTATGAAACAGCTCATGGAAGAAGAAGATCAGAAACGAAAGAATGGGGAAGCATGCCTTTTGTGTGGATGCGAGAAGTTACTTTTCGAACCACCTGTTTTCTACTGCAACGGCTTGAATTGTCCATCGAAGCGTATTCGACGAAATAGCTATTATTACGTTGGAGGAAACAACCAGTATCATTGGTGCCACCAGTGCTTCCAAGAGTTAAAGGATGGCAGGACCATTGAACTTGGTGATTTGTCGATCCGTAAGGAACAGCTAGCAAAGAAGAAGAATGATGAAGTCCACGAAGAGAGCTGGGTACAATGTGATCGTTGTGAGCGATGGATTCACCAGATCTGTGCCCTTTTCAATACTCGTCAGAACAAAGATCAACGATCAGAATACGCGTGTCCTCGTTGTACCATAGAAGAGCGAAAGAAAAAAGGACAATCGGAAGGAACTTCATCAACACCTATGGCCGAAGATTTGCAAAGGACGAAGCTCTCAGAATTCCTTGAAGCGCATGTTCGTGAAAAGATGGATGAACATTTGCAGGAAGAGGCAAAGAAGAAGTCCGCAGCAGATGGGATATCCATGGATGAGGCGATCAAACTGACAGAGATGGGTGGGGCCATCACAATTCGTCAAGTCACTTCTATGGACAAAAAGCTTGAAGTTAGGGAACGCATGAAGAAGCGGTACGCATTCAAAAACTACCCGGACGAGTTCAGCTATCGATGCAAATGCATTGTGGTGTTTCAAAATCTCGATGGAGTTGATGTGATTCTGTTCGGACTTTATGTGTACGAGCACGACGAAAAAAATCCATTTCCAAATACTCGAACAGTGTACATATCGTACCTGGACAGTGTTCACTATATGCGACCAAGGAACATGAGGACTTTCATCTATCATGAGATTTTGATCTCTTACTTGGACTATGTACGGAAGAGGGGCTTCTCAACAGCTCACATCTGGGCCTGTCCTCCTTTGAAGGGCGATGACTACATTTTGTATGCTAAACCAGAAGATCAGAAGGTCCCAAAGGATGATCGCTTGCGACAGTGGTACATAGACATGTTGATTGAGTCTCAACGCCGTGGAATTGTGGGGAAAGTCACCAACATGTACGATTTGTATTTTTCCAACAAGGAGAACGACGCAACCGTCGTGCCATACATGGATGGTGACTACTTTCCCGCCGAAGTGGAGAATATTATTAAGGATATAGAAGAGGGTAAGACAGGCAAGAAAAGCAGCCAGCAAGGAAAGAAGAAGAAGAACGACAAAGCTAAACAGAAAAAGAAAAGTGGTCGAGGGGGAACACGGTCGACGGGACTAGACGAAGACGCACTACGAGCAAGTGGTATACTGACGCCTGGAAAGGACCAAAAAAGTCTTGAAGAGGGGGGCCGTGACTATGTAATGGTGAAGCTTGGTGAAACAATCCATCCGATGAAAGAGAGCTTCATCGTAGCCTACCTTGCATGGGACGGGGCAAGAGAAGAAGACATGGTGGTCCCGAAAGAAATACAGGAGTACCGAGATCAGCATGGGATCAAGGTTGTTTGTAGACCGAGAAAAGAAGAACCTAAGGTACCGGTTGTACCAGGTGCCGGAAGTGAGCAATCGACGACCATGACGACTTCTGGCATTCAAGTTGATGGTTCTGTGGTAGATAATACGATGGACGATCGACAGAACGCGGTCGAAGACCAAAACTCACTCTCTGGCAATCAAAATGACGAGCCGGAGGATAATGTCAGTGAAGATCAAGCGATGCTGGAGGGAACGTCACAAGCCGGAGCCCAAGTGGATGGGACTACAGAATCCACGAGCAATGACTTGGCTGTCAAGCCTTTGGACAATAATAGCAGCGAGGAAAACCATGTAGATCACGAAGACCAGCAGAAGGAGCAAAATACAAACAATCATGAAGCTCCTGATGTCCCATCGTCTGGAACAACGGAAGCACCAGGTGAAGCCAACATGTCCAGTGAAAAACCTGTGATAAAAGTTCTTCCTATGGAACAAAGGGCAGGGAAGTTCGCTGCAATGGCACGCAAGCGTGGCCGCGAGGAAATAGGAGATGGTGCTGCTGCAAAAGAGGAGAAAGAAGAAGCAACTGAGAAAGAGAGCGATAAGGAAGAAAAGGAAGTTCCTGCGATTTATGTTACCGATAGCAAAGGTCGTCGAGTTAAGGTGATTGACGACGATGTAGAAGAGCTCGACTGCGAATTTCTGAACAACCGACAGGCGTTTTTGAACCTATGTCAAGGTAATCACTACCAGTTCGACCTGTTGCGACGTGCAAAGCACTCCTCCATGATGGTTCTATGGCACCTTCACAATAGAGATGCTCCCAAGTTTGTCCAGCAATGCACTACTTGCTCCCGCGAAATCCTGACCGGCTTTCGATACCATTGTCCTACTTGTGCCGACTTTGATCAATGCCAAGAGTGCGTCCAGAATCCAAACACACCACGACACCCTCATCATCTGAAACCTATACCGGTGGCTGGACAACAAACCGAGTTGACAGAAGCTCAACGGAAGGAACGTCAACGAAGCATCCAGCTGCATATGACGCTCTTGTTGCACGCCGCAACGTGCACTTCACCGAAGTGTCCGTCTGCCAACTGTACCAAGATGAAGGGACTATTGAAACACGGAGCGCAATGTCAACAGAAGGCCACTGGTGGCTGCAATGTTTGCAAGCGCATCTGGGCTCTCCTCCAAATTCATGCACGTCAATGTAAGGCCACTTCTTGCCCTGTACCAAACTGCATGGCCATTCGAGAACGAGTTAGACAGCTGAAGAAGCAACAACAGGCTATGGACGATCGTCGTCGTCAAGAAATGAACCGAGTATACCGAGCTGTGGGACGATAAAGCAAGAGCTAATTATAATTGTGCAATAATTTGTCACATATCACAGTATTATCCTGACAATTTACAAGAGTCGCTTGGCCCTTTTTGGATTGTCGTCAAGGATTCAGTGATGAGCAAAAGGGGAAAGGAACGAAGAAAAATGTCATGTGTTTTATGTGTTATTTATTTAGATGTGTAGCCGTGTAAGTACTATTTACTGTTGACTATGAAGTACCTGGTACATTATTAGTGCTACTAATAAATAACGTGTGCCTAGAGCACCGATAATCGCAACGCTAATCAAGGAGCTAATATAATTGTACTAACGTAATAAATAATAAATAGCAACAAATAAAGCAGCACGCCTATTCTAGCCAATAGGAATCAACATTTATAATTCTTGGTACCTACATAAATAGGTAGATACTTCTTTTTCTCACTCCAAGCTCCGATTGTACCTGGTACAGCAATACCAAGAACGAAGAATGGATTGGTCAGTATCCGTGGCGAAAGACTGGTACAAGCATCGTCCCTTCTTGGTATTGGCACTAGGCATTCTCTGGCTTACGGTGGTGTATCCAATATGTTTTGGGTTACAAAATAAACTTCTGCGGGGATCCATTACGACGGTATCACGAGATGGCACAATGTCGGCGCAGCAGCTGGTGATGTCAAACTCGTTCAGTGAACACCTGTATCAAAGAAGCGTTACTCTAGAGGCTATATCCAAACAACCGAGGAAACCATTGTGGCCGCCTCCCTACCAACTATGGAATCAAACGACACAACGTCTAGAACTTCCCATGGACTATAATTTTCCTGTGGACGGTCGACCTAGTTTGGCATTACTGCAATCCATAATCGACAATGATCAATTTCGAAATCGCTCCATTCCATTAAGCGATGCTTGTTACTATCCGAATACAAGAGCAACCAGAGCTCTTGCCAGGAAAGTCTTTCATGGGATGGTCAACCTTTCCTTGCCGGTTATCAACGTTGGCATGCCCAAAGTGGGCAGTACTACATTGCACAGTTTTTTCAATTGTTCTGGTTGGAATGCATCCCACGGACAAAATGGGCGAACCATGATCTATCTGGTGGATAACGGTGAAGTGCAACCGCTTGCCCAAAGTGAGGGAGGGTATCGAGAGGCCTATTTACAATTGGATCGAAACAAGGAAGTGTGTGTTTTCCCTCAAATCCAATTTTTGGATGAGATCCACGAAGAACTTCCCCATGCCACATTTCTGTTAATCTTTCGTCCAGTGGCTCATTGGATATCTAGTGCCAGATCATGGTTTCATTTGGTATCACGATGGGAAACCAACTGTTCCTTACCTGGATTGGTATGTTCAGGATATCTCGTACAAGAAGACGGTAGAAATGAAAATCCTGGCAGTCGGCGTCATCCATCATGTACCGATGCTGATCTGTCTCATTGGTGGTGTAGTCATGTCCAACATATACGGAAATTTGTGGAGGAGTATCCATCCCACCAATTAATTGAGTTGGACCTGTACAACAATGATGAGACATCGCGACTTCTTTCTCGTTTATTCGGGGCAAACCAAACCTGTTGGGGACACAGCAACAAAGGAAACCAATCTAACTCAACAAACAATACTACGCGATGATGGCGTGGAATGCCTACGTTAATGTGGTACTAACGGTACCGGTTCCCTCAACCGGTCGTTGCTGTAGCCTTGCCGATCCGAAAGCTACAAGTTGACACAAGTTGCACGAAAGAGTCTGGATGCTTGGTCGGTTCTTGTGGACAAATTGATTGAGAGTGGACGGCCCGATGTCACCTTGAATTATCTTGTACAATACTGTTGGGTGATTGATCGACTGTTGACAATCGCCGAAATGTTAGAATTGCTTTCTCACAAGTATCAACAGAAAGCGACTGAATCACCTCACCAGCTTTGGCAATCGCCATGGTTCACGGAAAAGGTGCGAGGGAACAAGTGGACGTGCCCCTATTTATTTTGCCGTGCTAGGTCTTTCGGCTTAATTACCTTGTAACATTATTGCCCACTTCTCCAAAAAATACCGAACTCCAATAAAAAAGTGTCAAGGAATGGCTGGTACGAGGTGCGAGGCTTCGGGTTGTGGAAAGGCACGCCTCCATTTAATCTTGAAATGCTGAAGAGGAGAAAACAAAAGGTCGAACCATTGTCCAACGAGAGTGGTTACAATACTCTGTCGTCAGAAGCATTGGTGATTCGATTTATTTCTTTTTACTTCTTTTGGAAAATGGGCAACCCTGATAGAAATGAATTGCTGACCAGTGTGGTCGTGCGACTTACCGCATACAATTTGCCACGCCGTGGTATACGCCTGACATTGCCAGATACTTTTGCGGTAGTAACATCGGTAGCTGGTCCGTATCATTCAACTGAAGCGTTGATCAATGAGGAACATGTCATTGGACGTACGGAAGTGTGAGTAACTGTAAACGATACCCAAGCTTCATTGATCACGCTTCGGTAGGGATTCTATTGATTTTCCCATGGCTTCCTTATTTTGGGGTCTCATTCCAATCTTTGTGCATGCAAAAATGTTTGATATATAGAGTGACAGGGAGTTGTCAGCCACAATGGACAACAACGATTCCGTTAACTTACGAATTGGGATCGGATTGCTACTTTCGCGTTCGACTATTTCGTGTCTGTCCAAACGGTGAGGACAATACCGAAAACTTGGGTTCTGGTATCTTTGAGGTTGGAGATATTTTGGGTTCCAGGAATCATGCCAAAATACGACGGTTGCCGAATGCAGGAGTGTAAGTTGCTTTACTAGTCAAAAGCCAGGGACCAGGGTATCATTTGTCAGAGAGCCGCGATAATTTATAACCGGTGAATGAATGTCTCATCTCGTTCTGTTTGTTCTTTTCCTAAACGAATGAACCCAGCATCCTTTGTCGATTGGAACAAAATGATTCCATCAACCAAGATCTTACGTTTCGATTTCGATTTGCGGCCGAGATTGATGTGGAAAAGAGCCGTCTAAGACCTTTGCCTCGCTTCTCCAACGCACCTGATACTATTGTTGAAATTTCCAAACAACATCCTAGTTCCAAAGGTTGGGTACCAATCTATCGGTCAAGTCCAGTTGAAAACTCATGGGCGCCAAAGTGGGATGAGGGACAGCTAGATCTTGATTTGATATCTAACGGGGATCGGAATCAGTCTCTGCGCATAGCAGTTATACAAAATCGAAAGAATGCACAGAATCAAGTCCTGGCGGAGTGTGAGACAACGCTTCGAATGATCCTGAATATGCAAGACACTCACTCGACACTTTCCACTCGTGCGATTGGTACCGTTGGATTCCCTCTTTACGACCCTACATCGCACCAGAAAATGATAGGACGATTAATCGTTCTAGTGGCAGAAAAGCGGATTTTGGAAGGCTCAAGGCATAGTCGCAAACGAGATGCTCCCAAGGTTGTTCAGGAATGCAACACCTTCTCGCCTGAAATCCTGACTGGTTTGCAAGATCCCTGCCCGACGTGTGCCGACGTTGATCAATGCCAAGAGTGCGAGCAGAATTCAAACACACCAAGACACCCTCATCTGAAAGCTTTACCGGTTTCTGGACAGAAAACTGGGTTTCAACGAGGCACCCAGCTTCATATGACGCTCTTGTCGCATGCCGCAACATGTACTTTACCGGAGTGTCCGTCTGCCAACTGCGCCAAGATGAAGGGACTGTTGCAACACGGAGCACAATGTCACCAGCAGGCGATGGGCGGCTGTAATGATTGCAAGCGTATCCGGGCTCTGCTTCAAATCCATGCATGTCAATGCAAGGCCACTTCTTGCCCTGTACCAAACTGCATGGCTCTGCGAGATGGTTCCAGAGAGCTGAAGATGCAACAGGCTATGGAGAATCGTCGTCGGCCAGAAATGAACCGAATACACCCAGTTGTGGGACGATAGAAGAAAGTTCTAATGTACAATATTGTTGTTGTCACCTATTGCATTCAAACACACTGTTGTCCTTCTGACAGTTTACAAGACTTGCAGATGATTTTTTCATGTTTTTTCTGGTACATGTAACTCGATCGATTGACAGCCAAAGGTGAAAGAAACCAACAAGATTTTCATGCGTTTTCTTGCCTGCCTATTTGATTAGACTTTTAGATGTAATACTGTGATTACTATCTACCATAACAAAAGTGACGTGTGTGGCATGATTGCCGGTCAGAATTCGTTTATTTATCCTTGTTGTACATTCACTATAAGAAGCCCTTAGGTCACATTAACATACTGCTAGGTGATCGATCAACTTGGAAAGTGCTTTAGCATTCATCTCACAGTTGTATTGAATAACCAATCAGCATCTACTCGAGTCATCGTCCCTCACTTTCACTGGCAAAGTTAGATGGCCTAACTTTTAGAAGATATCTAGTACTACCAGTATGGGGCATTGCCGTGCAGGAAATGCGTTATTCTTTCGTGGCCGGTTAACCGTAACTGTAATCCTCCGGCAATTTATATTATTGCCCGTTCTACTTATACCGTTAACCTCAAATTCCAAATACCGAACACCAGGTACAGGGTACGTACCAGTTACCTCTTACGTTATATTACATGATATAGGTGGCACAACGCTTCGGATTACGCATGGGCAGGTCTTGTGGGGTTGATCTTGTTTGTTAAAACACCCTTCCTATAATTTGTCACGCAAGAGTGCCACAAGAACCTGTTATCACAGCACTAGGAGTAGTAATTGCATTATCCCTTGTACCCTTTTTGCAAATGGGCGGCAACTATGAAAGAAATGAATTGCTCACCAGCCTTGTCTTGCGACTGACGGCGTATGATTTACCGCGTCGGGGTATCCGTATGATTTTACCCGATACCTATGCCGTTGTCACATCGGTTGCAGGTCCCAATCAAACTACTGGAACCTTTGACAGTGAGGAACATGCCATTGGACGTACTGAAGTGTGAGTTACAATAATGAAGGGATTGTGATCAAGATTAACAGTAACAATTTTTTGTGGGTGAGACATTTTCCTATAATAATCTCATTCGTTTTCCCTGCTTTTTTTCTCGTTTTCTACATTCCAAAATTAATCGATATCCGGTAGGATCCCAAGGAGTTGTCGGCCACAATGGACAACAACGATTCCGATAATGTATGAGTTGGGGTCTGATTCTTACTTTCGTGTTCGACTTTTTCGCGTTTGCCAAACCAGCGAGGACAAGACCGAAAACTTGGGTTCTGGTGTCTTTGAGGTTGGAGACATTTTGGGCTCCATGAATCGCACAAAGATCCGACGTTTGCCGAAAGGAGGAGTGTAAGTCGTCTCATATATAGTGTAAACAGGATGTCCATATATCAGAAGGCCGCGATAATTTGTATTTTGTGGATTCTCTGACCTTGCTTTGTTGTTTGTTTCTACTAAATGAATGAATCCAGCATTCTTTGTCGATTGGAACAAAATAATTCCATCAACCAAGATCTTGCGTTTCGATTTCGATTTGCGGCCAAGCTTGATGTGGAAAGGAGCCGTCTCAGACCACTGCCTCGGTTCTCTACTGCACCCGATACCATAATCGAAATTTCCAAACAGCATCCGAGTTCCAAAGGTTGGGTACCGATCTATCGATCGAGTCCTGTTGAAAACTCATGGGTTCCAAAATGGGATGAGGGGCAGATAGACCTTGATTCGTTATGTAATGGGGATCGGAATCAGCCTCTTCGAATAGCGGTTCTACAGCATCGAAAGAAAAACCAAAATCTCGTCCTGGCCGAGTGTGAGACTACGCTTCAAATGATCCTCGGTACGCAACAGCAAGACAACCTCTCGACGCGTTCTTTACATGAGGCTTGTACCATTGGATTTCCCCTTTACGACCCAACATCTCACCAAAAAGTGGTGGCCCGATTACAAGTTCTATTGGCAGAAGAAAAGCGGTTTTCGGACCAACGCGCAGCATACCAGCCAGTTCCATGTTGCTATGCCAACGTAGATGAAACTGCGTACTACGATCCTTCCATCGTTTCTGTTTCCGCGTTTCCAATACCGATGGCGGCTCCATCTACTTTTGAAGACCGCATCCACGAGGGCTGGAGGCTGGAATTCAATGTGGCTATTGACTTTACAAGTTCCAATGGTGATCCCCGCATCCCTGGAACCTTACATGACATGAATTCAACCACGTTGAATGATTACGAAGAAACCATTGTGTCCATTGCCACTGCTTTAACTCCATATACAGTAGATCAATCCTTGGCAACAAGCGTTTGGGGCTTTGGTTGCAAATTTGACAATGTCGTGCGGCACATCTTTCAATGTGGCTCTGAATCCAGGGTATATGGTGTGGGTGGGATTTTGCAAGCCTATAAAAGTGTCTTTGCTGCTGATCTCACCATGAGTGGCCCCACCTGTTTCGACCAGGTCATTCAGGCAGCCGCTGTACGAGCCCGCAATTACCAACGAACCCAGCAAAAGCTGTATTCCGTGTTGCTCATCATTACCGATGGAATTTGTCAAAATTTGGAAGAAACCCAGCGGAAACTCAACACCTACAACATATACCCGCTCTCAACAATTATCGTTGGAGTTGGTCGGTCAGATTTTAACGAACTGCACCGACTCGACTCGTTGGCCAAGGTTGTGAAGTGTGAGTTCCGGCAGCACCAACATGATCCGAATTCTTTGGGCCACTATGCCTTGGAAGCGTTGGAAACTCAGTTCGTGCAGTATTGCATGTCAATGGCAGGATAGAGTGCCTGCAAATTTGATCTTCATACAGGGCTCTACAGTTTTTGAATGTGTGGCAAATCATCATGCCATTTTTTGGATTGAAAGTCTCTTGGAGCTTGCATGATGGTGTCCACCAATTTCCACTGCGTGTCATTACTCACAATCAATGCCTGGATTGCATTATTTCTCAAAATATCTGAGGTACCTCGATTGTAACGTTTACCCGAGCTAATTTGGACTTTTGGTGGTGAAGTCGTTATTCGGAACGAAGTCGAGAATTTGTACATGTGCCTCGGATTGATACATTACTCTGGCAATCCTCCTGGTGGATCTATTGTTGGCGAATTCGTGCTTCGCAGGGACATGCCGATGTGAACAACAATGCACCATCGAGACGACAAATTAGAGAAACTTCCTCCATTCTTGAATTGGCAGGCGGTATGCTACTGGCATCGCAAGGTATTCTTTGATGGAGCTTTTGGTCAATCGAAGAGTCCTTCTGCAATTCAGGTACACACAATCATTCTTGATTTACTGTTAGCAACAATTTATTTCCTATGAGATTAACTTTTTGCGTGTGACCGTTCTTATGGATATAGTTTGAAACAATAGTAAAAATTTACAAGTAGAACCCCATAGGTTCTGGTTCGATCAAAAAATCCAGCGTATCATTAGGATGTATCCATTATCCCCCAAATTTCTTATCTTTACAATTCCTCATTGGCATATGGCAACTCTTCTTCTTCCTCTTCTTCGTCGTCGTCTTCATTTTCTTCTTCGTCTTCCTCTTCTTCATCTTCTTCGTCGTCTCCTTCTTCTTCTTCGTCGCCGTCTAGTTCTGCGTCTTCTTCGCGCCACATTCCAAACATGGTCCATCCCGGATCCATTTCAGAAAAGGAATAGTCCATTCGAAATGCTTCACCCGCCTGAAGATCACGATTGGCCACAAATTGCAAATGACATCCCGAGCTCCGAGGAGATGTTACTCGCAAAGTGCAGTCATTCAAATGATCATTATCATCATCCGTATTGCATTCCTTGATGAGACTTCCAGAATCCAAATCGAGACATGCCACTATAGTATCTTGTTCCCATCGTGTGTAGGCCCATTTGAGTACATCACAACTCAGTGGAGGAGGGAGTTGACGTAGAAATTGACGATACTCCTTGGCCGATGGGAACCGTGCCGTTCGAATTGATTTCCAAACGAGGGTATCCTTGGGAATGGGAATTTTGGTATGGATACCACGACCACCACCGTCCTCGTCGTCGTATTCGACAATGTCATAGGTCACATAAAACCCATCCACACCTAAAAATCCTCCGGGTGGTAGAGAGGATTGTTCCTTTTTGACAATGGATTCATACGTCGCCTGTAATAACTTCCACGTCTCGGTGGAGGGATTGGTGATTACACGAACGTCACTACAGTGCAAATGTTTGTGTATTTCCGCCAAGTCGCCATGCTCCCAAACTTCTTCCTCGCTGAGCGGTGGTGGTGGTTGTTCTGCTTGTTCTTGTTGCATTGTTCTGGCGACAAGGCATATCATGATCAAGAGCCGACATACCAAGGCAGGTGAGACTATATCCCTTATGATACCTTTCGAAGCTTGTGTCATGATGCGAGATGGACTGGGTAATTAGTAGTAGTAGTGCATAAATGGTGTTGGTGGTGGCAAGTAGAGGGTTGGTCGCACCACAAAAAGTGTTGCTATCTCACAGCATTGAAAAAGGTTCTTATACTGCGGAACGTGGCCAGTGTCGGAAAAAAGCATGGCCGTTTATATAGGAGGAACATGTGGGTGACGAAAGACCACCAGGTGTACCAGTTGTATTATGAACGCTGCAACGGCCACTTTCGACTTGAAGGATCGCAATTGGCGCTTTCTTCGGACGCCGTCCAGGCCGCACTGATGCTGGCCCAACGAAGAAACAAGAAACGCATCATTTCTTATTTTCTACAGTCGCCTTTCTTTCCATTATTCGTTGAATGCCATTGTTGCCTTTAACGTAGTATCAGAAAACAAGGAAGATTAACAAGAACAACAAAAATATGACAGTCGATTCCATGTCTATTCAAGAACAAGCCAATCGGCTGTATAGAGGAAAAGGTTTGGCTCCCATGGTCCGAGCTTCGACTACACCCTTGCGAATGTTGGCTTTGGAATATGGTGCCGATTTGCTTTATACGGATGAACTGGTGGATCGAAGTCTCAGTGAAACCATTCGTTGTGAAAATCCCGTACTGGGAACGATTGACTATGTCAAGGATGCATCCAAACTCTCTCAAAAGGCCCAAAGAAAATTAGCACACGAAGGTCGTCCCTGTTTAATTGTCCGCCTTGATCCCAAAGAACAATCCAAATTGGTTTGTCAAATTGGAACAGGAGAACCTGACTTGGCCTTGGAGGCAGCACAACATGTCTATCAGGATTTTGCGGCGATTGATATTAACATGGGATGTCCCAAAAAGTTTAGTGTCAGTGGAGGAATGGGGAGTGCCTTGTTGAGGGATCCCCAACGAGCGGCCAGGATCATTTCCACCTTGCGACAAGCGATTCCAAGACCGATTTCTTGTAAAATTCGATTATTGTCCACGGCAGAAAAGACGGTCGAGTTTATAGAACAAATGATGGATGCGGGGGTCAATGCGGTAACGATTCATGCTCGACGGGTGGGTCATGATGCCACCCGACCGGCGGATTGGAAAACCTTGGAGGTGGTACTTCAACTCTTGCGGACCAAGTATCCAACATTTCCCTTTTTATTGAATGGTGACTTTTATGATCGTACCGAAATTCAACAAATGTTGGAAACAACCAAGGCCAGTGGGGTATTGTTGGGACGTCCAGCCCTTTACAATACATCGATGTTTCTTGGTGGTGGAACGGAGCCATCATCATCATCGTCACCCTTGGTGGACAAGACCCAAGTCATTCAGCGATATCTTCAACTTGCGGCACGATATGATATCCATTTCAAGAATCCAAAATACGTGGTTTGTGAAATGATGAATAATCGAAGAGCACCATCCCCCCGTGTTCCCAACTTGCCGCAAATATATCCAGGAGGTCAAACCATTGGCCAAACTTGTAACTGTACCAGTCTCAAACAAATATTTGAACTGTGGAATATGGAATGGAAAGGTATAGGAAAAGCCGCCTTGGGAGATCCAAATGACAATACCACGGTCCTACTGTCGGAATCCGACATGCTACCCGGAGAACAGCGCTACGATGATGCGTACTTTGCCGATTCTCTAAATCACAAACGATCTAGGGAGGATCCCCTGGATGCCTCTACCGATACGAGCGACCAAGCGGTCACGGAACAAAAACGCCCTAAATTGGATGGTTCAGATAATGAAGAAAGTTCTACTTTACAGCTCGTCGAATCAACGACAAAGCCATTGATTGGCACATCTCATCCTTTATAGGAAAGTATAAGGTTTTGTGTTGAGACAATGCAGCCACTTTGTGTTTTGGGTGAGAATCCACCACCATCATGTGTGACTTGACT
>SWEM01000487.1:0-23514 GCA_019593585.1 Nitzschia palea | reverse complement strand
TGAATACCGCATCATTCTACACCTACCTGGTATCATTGCAACTGACTTACTATCCCAAGGAAAGTTGGACCCGGTGCCATTATTGCCTTTACGAATCATGTTTACAGCTCCTCACAACAAATGTACATCAGTAGTAGATTGTTCTTGTTTCAGGAATGGGCGGAGACAAGAGTAAAGATGAGACATCAAGGAACCAGGAGGGTTCAGCATAATAATCGTGCCCTCATGTTGCTTGGCTTCTTCACCACAACAAAACTTGGAGCTTGTATTCTTGTGTCGGTTCCCAAAGATAGACTTTCCAAGTACTTCGTTACTTTCGCGATTGTGGATAACGGAATGTAAAACGTAAATTGTTGCCTGTAGTTTAACTGTAGGCCAGGTACTAGCAATAAATACCGGTTCTTGTACCTGTAGCAGGTACCAGGTACAGGACTGTCTAACAGGACGCAACTTGGCGAATCATGGACGTCATTGGCCCTTTTTTGTGTCGACTTGCTCGTTTACCTGAAAAAGTTACCAGCTCTGCTTGTACCTGGTACGCACGGTCCTTTAGTCCTTGGCACACCAATTCAATAATTCAAGCGAGTTTGATAGGAATAATAAATGAACCAGCCCAATGGACGAAGACCAATTTTCGGAATCATGTCGCTTTTTGAATGACGTATCTAAAAAGTCTATGTGAGATAGTGAGTGCTATGCGGCTGGTTGCAGTTACAGTTATGGGACCTCTAATAACGGGTCCGATACCACGGGCTACCGGTAGGTTCAAGGTTCAAACCAGTCCCAAAAACCTGAGACTTAACTGAGTATAGCCCTTGATGAAGACATCATCCTGCGCATGACTGAGGGCTTATAGTTTATTGGATATTATTGCGGACTAAAAACTCAACCATCAGGAAGCGATGTTCTGCTGGTCACGGAAAAGCGCACACACGACCGATATGTGCTATCTGGGAATAGGAGTATCCTTAGGACCTTAGGACGAACCAATGATGAGGTACAAGTTGTGCACTCTTGCACTTGCATCAAACGATTTGACCTGTCCACGAAGAAGGGTTAATAATCGATATGGACGTTACAGAAATCTGGGTAGAAAGGTAAGGGGAAAAGACAATGCCATTCTTTTCTGTGCCTCAAAAACGAAAATCCACTTCCCGTACTGACATTTTATCCACAATTTGCTTCGATCATGCTGAACAGCAATAGTGGGGCGAAAGAAACCATGAAAGAAAACAACACCGTCCAAGATGAAGATCATAGCATGGCATCGACGAGTGACCATGAAAATAGCAATGCCCAATCCGGAAACAATGGCAGCTCTGCCACTGCAGACACGAAGTCCGAATCCACCGAGTGTTACACCAATTACCAAGCAATCAAGGGACAATTAGCACGCCGAGAGACAGCGAATGTTAATCGTCTTCGATATTTGGTCTTGGCAAGTTTGTTGGTAGCTGCTGCTGGTGTTTCCGTTCTTGTTTTCTTGATCAGTCATAATGCACAAGAAGACGAAATGCACGCACAGTTCCACTCGGCATCTGTTCGTTTGGCGGAAGCATTCGATCGTATCCGAACGGCACGGATTGCGACTTTGGCAGGTTTGGCTGTCGCTGCAATTTGTCATGGTGTTGATCACAAACGCGCTTGGCCTTTCGTGACTCTGTCCTCGTACCAACAAAGAGCGTATACAGCCAAACAAAATTCTGGTGTTCTGCAAGTGAGCATCGCTCCACTTGTCATGGAGGAAGATCGTGTGCAGTGGGAAGAATACATTGTTAGCAACGAAGCTGACGTTGACTGGATGGAAAAAGCCATTTACTTGCAAGATGATGTGGGGGAAAAAGTATTCATTAAGGATTATGGTACCAACTTTCGTGGCAATACGAGCAAGCCGTATTCCATGCAAAGGCGCGATCTGCACACTGGCGAGGTTGTTCCTGTGCCTTATCGCAAGAAGAACCGGTACCTTCCATTTTGGGAAATGTCTCCATTCCTCAGTTTTGACGAAGTTAACGTCGACATGATGCAGCCTGATGATCCGCGAGGCGCTTTTGGAGCTTTGTGTCTAGAAAAGGGAGCAATCGTGATAGGCGACCTTGAATACCATGCTCCTGGTGGAATTGATTCACCTGATTTTATAACCTCATCTTATGCTCAACTACTGAGTATCACTGAAGATGAAAAGGTGGAATACCGGGGGGATCCCATGTCTAACCTTTTCATTCCGATCTTTGATTCATTCGATGATGACCGCGTTCCCAAAGCAGTGCTCGTTGGATTGTTCAATTGGGGTAATCTTTTCGAGGGAGTTCTTCCTCCGACTATAAAGGGAATTGATCTTGTCTTACAAAACAACTGTTCTGAACCTTTCACCTACCGAGTAATTGGTTCGGATGTCATTCCACTCGGAAAGGGGGTAAGTTGCAGGGCATGACAACTCTTGTAGCGTGAGCCTTTCCGGAACAATCTGACCATCATTGCATTTCTTGTAGGACCTACATGAACCAGCGTTTGAACAGTTCAAACTTACCACATCTCGGCTTGAAAGCGGAACTACCGCGGATGGTACCAAGAGCGGGTTGGGCTTTGTAGATCGAGGTTGTTTCTACACTCTCTCGATCTACCCGAGCCATGTCTTCGCCAATGATTTTGAAACCTCAACCCCTTGGATTTTGGTGGCATCAGTTGTTGGCGTCTTATTGTTTGCCATGGCCATGTTTATTTTTTATGATTATCTCGTGGAACGTCGCCAAACGTTGGTCTTGCGAAAAGCGGTACAGTCGACGGCCATAGTTTCCTCGTTGTTTCCCAAAACGGTCCGCGATCGATTAATGAATGCCACGGCAGGTCCTGGTGACGAAGGAGAAGCTCGAACTGTCGCTGGCTTTCAAGACCGATTACGCAACAGAAAGGCCTCGACAGTTCCACAGAACGACAAGATGTATGACTTTGGTGACACCATTGCCGATTTGTTCCCAAGCTGCACTGTTCTTTTTGCCGACATTGCTGGATTTACAGCATGGAGTTCGACTCGAGAACCTTCTCAAGTCTTTACACTTTTGCAGAATCTTTATCAAGCTTTTGATAAAGTAGCATCTAGGAGGCGAGTCTTCAAGGTCGAGACAATCGGCGATTCTTGTAAGTTTTCAATGTCCAATAAAAGTGCGCGCAACGTACAACTACATTTGGAACTTGAGTTTAACTAATGACTTTCCACCCAGATGTTGCTGTAACGGGTCTCCCTGAACCACAAGAGGCACACGCAGTTATCATGGCCAAGTTTGCAAGGGATTGTTTGCAAAAGATTCACGAGGTTACGAGTGCACTGGAAGTTCGTCTCGGACCTGATACTGGTGATCTGTCGATGCGGTTTGGATTGAATAGGTATGTGAATACCATTGTGTTGACGGTGCGTTGAATGCATATATGTGGTTTCTCACGAGGTATACTATAAATGCGCAGTGGTCAAGTTACCGGTGGTGTCTTGAGAGGTGATCGAGCACGCTTCCAACTATTCGGTGATACAGTCAACACCGCCGCCCGCATGGAAAGTACCGGCGAACGTGGAAGAATCCAACTCTCCAAGAGTACTGCCGAGCTCTTGATGGCAGCAGGCAAGGAACATTGGTTGAGACCAAGAGAGGAGCCAGTCACTGTCAAGGGCAAAGGTGTTATGCACACATTCTGGCTCGAAACGACAACTGGAGCACGAGCCAACTTGACTGGATCGGACAAGGATTTGCTCGAAGTAGATCAGGAACCATCATCCAAGGTTCCTAGCAGCGCGGAAATGACGCATTCCCATGGACTGACATTTAAACAGGAATCACGTCTGATCGGTTGGATGACTGAAGTACTTTTGGATTATGTCAAGCAAATTGTACGTATCGGACTCATTCATGCCCTTTTTTCTCTCCTCTGGTTGTCTGACGTTCAACTTTCTTTCCTAGGTCACCAAGAATAAAATATCCCGTATTGTTGTTGGTGCTCCTCGAGATCTCGAGTTTCGACAAAATCCAGGTACTCTTTTCCTCGACGAACTAGTGGATTCGTTTGCTCTTCCCAAAGAGAACTACCAACAAGTGGTAATGACCATGGAGCAATACCGCTCGATCGAGTTGGATCCTGCTGTGGCCAAGGAACTTCGGGCCTACGTGACCGAGATTGCCAACCGATACCACGACAGCAATCCATTCCACAATTTCGCTCACGCATGCCATGTCACCATGAGTGTTCACAAACTAATGAAGCGTGTTGTCACGGACGGAACCGATGGTTCCTGTTCTGAAACCGAGGACTTCCACAAGGCCACGTATGGAATCCTGACATCCGACCCATTGACTCTATTTGCCATTGTCTTTACGGGCTTGATTCATGATGTCGACCATCCAGGAGTCTCCAATATGCAGCTCACCATGGAACGGCCAGAGCTGGCCAAGCACTACCGATACAAGAGTCTTGCCGAGCAAAACTCTTTGGAAATTGCCTGGGACTTGCTCATGTCCGAGTCTTACAACACTCTTCGGCGGGCCATCTTCCCCACAGAATCTGATTTGAAGCGTTTCCGTCAAGTAGTTGTCAATAGTGTGCTAGCCACTGACATCTTTGACAAGGAGATGAGTGACATGCGCAAGGCACGATGGGATCGCGTGTTTGGTGGTGCTGCAGGAGTCACGACACATCCTGTAACAACCAATACTCGAGCCACCATTGTTTTGGAGTATATAATCCAGGCATCCGACGTTTCTCACACGATGCAACACTGGCACGTGTACACCAAGTGGAATCGTCGGTTGTTTGAAGAAATGCGATTGGCTTTCACACAGGGTCGAATGGCGAAAGACCCTGCGACGTTTTGGTATGAAGGGGAACTGGGATTTTTTGACAATTATGTGATTCCTCTTGCCAAGAAGTTGCAAGAATGTCGGGTGTTTGGTGTTTCAAGTGATGAGTGTTTGAACTATGCTTTGTCCAATCGGAATGAATGGGAGGCAAAAGGGCAATCGATTGTTCTGGACATGACATCGACCTCGCAAGAAATCGACGAGAACACCGATCCAAATGTACCAAGTCAATGAAATGTATTGTGACGCGAAGCAAGTCTGGGGGTTAGTTATTAAAAATGCGTCGAGGTGGCCAGAGACTGGAAGTTCCGTTGGCTTCTTTACATTTTACTCTATAAAGATACATGTACCCATGTACCAGGTACGGTTCTCGTATTTTCATTTGCAAGACCCAGCCGTTCGTTTCAGCGCTACTAATTACAGTAGGACGGTTACATGGGTACCAGGTACGTGGCAATTGAAACCTACCGCAGAATGGGTTAATTCTGACGGCATTCACAAATTATTCGACAACAGATGTTTTCAAATGAATTCCGAAGTATTCGAAGTTGAGTCAATAAATAAGCCTCCTTTGATGGTTCTCTATGTAGTGCGAATTCCCCGCAACTTCGATCCATAATTCGAAGGTTGACGTGAGTGACGACGATTTTGTTGTGTTGATTATAGAGTTTCGAGGTTACGCTACTAAGGCGGATTTGAGGGTATCCCTAGAACACTATGAACTGTCTATTAAATATAGCCCCGATTCAATAATTAACAGTAAGCAATGCATTACAAGGACAACAAAACGCACGATCGAACTGTGATTGGGAGTGGCCGGATCATCACGAAAAATTGTGGCACACAATCATTGAAATGGTCAAAATTGGAACCTTCAACTTTTTTGTGTTCATTATTTTCACTACAGGCAGCCAAGAGCTGCAAGCAAGGTAAGGCACTAACTACCGGTAACAATAGGTACAGAAGACATTTTACTTGCCAAGTCAGTGCGTGATGCCGTGAACCCAGCATCGATCATTGTGTACGATTCATCGCGGTTCCCATTGAGATCTAACTTATTTCACGTTCCGGAATACAGTAACTAATCATCATGGTCCAGAACAACGTGAACGATGACGAGAAAACCAATGCCTCGGGAAGCGATGTTGAAAATAGCAGTGCAGCTTCACCAGGAAATCACGGTAGCACTGCCACTGGTGACTCGCGGTCCGAGACAACAGGTCGTGCATCCTCGAACAACAATGAAACTGCCAAGAACGAAGAGTTACTAGCGCGTCGAGAGACTGCCCATGTGAATCGTCTTCGATATTTCGTCTTGGCAAGTCTCGTGGTGGCAGCTGTTGGAGTTGCTGTTCTTGTTTACCTGATCAGTGACAGAGCTGTTCACGAAGAAATGCATACACTATTTTACGCCGACTGCCTTCGTTTTGCAGAAGTTTTTGAAGACATCAGAACGGAACGCATTGCAACTTTGGCGAGTTTGGCCGTCACTGCCATTTCTCACGCTGTCGACCACAAAGATTCCTGGCCTTTCGTTACCATGTCATCTTACCAAGAGAGAGCGTACACTGCCAAACAACATTCCGGTGCCTTGCAAGTGATTATCGCACCTCTTGTCACGCAAGAAAATCGTGCCCAATGGGAAAAGTACATCATCAGCAATGATACAGATATCGACTGGATGGATGACTCCATAGTCTATCAAGATGAGGTGGGATCGCGAGCGTTCGTAAAGGATTATGGTAAATCCTTTCAAGGTAACCACACAATGCAATCTTACTCGATTCAACACCGAGACCCTCGGACTGGGAAAATACTTCCTGTACACTTCGACGCAAAGGATCGATACCTTCCGTCATGGGAAATGGCTCCATTTCTCCGTTTTGATGACGTCAATGTGGACCTGTTCCAAGACGCTGATTCTCGCAGTTTTTTTGCACAAATGTGTATAAACCAAGGAGCTATTGTGATTGGTGACCTGCAGTACCAAACTCCTGGTGGAATTAATTCGTCGAATTGGACCACCTCTTCTTACGCGCAGCTTTTGAGCATTGCTGAAGGAGACGAAGTGTACTATCTAGGAGATCCGACATCGTACGTGTTCATTCCGATATTTGACTCCTTCAAACAAGACAGGGTGCCGACAGCAGTACTGATTGGATTGTTCAATTGGGGAAACTTCTTCAAAGATGTTTTGCCGGAAGGGACAAACGGAGTCGATCTTGTGTTACGAAACACCTGTTCCGATGCCTTTACGTATCGAGTCAATGGAGAGGATGTCATTCCTCTCGGCATAGGGGTAAGTCGCGAATCATATGCATCAATGCTTGCTGTGTGTCACTCTATGATCATCTAATGATATATGCTTCAAGGACTTGCATGATCGTGGCTTTGATCATTTTGAGTTCAATACATCCAGGCTTGAAATCGGAATGATTTCTGACGGTTCACGGAATGGATTGGGTTTCGCTGATCGTGATTGTTTCTACACTCTATCCATTTACCCAACCGAAGTATTTGCAGAAGAGTTTGAAACTGCAACCCCTTGGATTCTGGTGGCAGCAGTTGCCGGAGTCATGTTGTTTGCCATTGGCATGTTCTTCTTTTATGATCATCTCGTGGAGCGTCGTCAATCTTTGGTCTTGCGGAAAGCTATTCAATCCACCGCTATCGTGTCCTCCTTATTCCCGAAAAATGTGGGCGATCGATTGATGAAAGGGTCTGGTAACACTCCTGGCGATGAAGGAGAGGCTCGAACCATAACCGCCTTTAGGGACCTTCTGCGAAAGAAAAGGGATTCTGCTATGGCGAAGCAAGAATCAGTTGGAGACGATGATATGGAAGAGACAATTGCCGATTTGTTCCCAAGCTGCACTGTTCTGTTTTCCGATATTGCAGGATTTACGGCGTGGAGCTCGACTCGAGAACCTTCTCAAGTCTTTATACTGCTTCAGAATCTCTATCAAGCGTTTGACAAGATTGCCATTAGGCGCAAAGTATTCAAGGTCGAGACAATCGGAGATTCTTGTAAGTTGTTTTTCCCAATTGAACGATCTGAAATGGATAATTGCTTGTTTGTGCTCATCGTTTGCCGTCAAGACCTTGCTGTAACTGGTCTCCCTGAACCACAGGAGGCACATGCCGTCATCATGGCCAAGTTTGCCAGAGATTGTATGCAAAAGATGCACCAAGTCACAAGTGCATTGGAAGTTCGTCTCGGGCCTGATACTTGTGATCTATCAATGCGTTTCGGATTGAATAGGTAAGTGAAATCATCTTGTTGATGGTACATTCAAACCATTCCTTGTAGGAGTGTCTCATGTGATATAAACAACGTGCAGTGGCCAAGTCACTGGTGGTGTCTTGAGAGGTGATAGGGCACGCTTCCAATTGTTTGGTGATACAGTCAATACTGCAGCTCGTATGGAAAGTACTGGAGAACGTGGACGAATCCAATTATCACAGAGTACCGCAGATCTCTTGATTGCGGCAGGGAAAAAACATTGGTTGAGACCACGAGAGGAGGCAGTCACTGCGAAAGGCAAAGGTGTAATGCATACATTCTGGTTGGAGATGGATGGGGCACGAGCGGATTTCAATAGCTCTGATAAGGATTTGCTTGCCGTAGAAGACAATGCATCCAATACTTCACCTCGTCGCTCCCAAATGATAAATGCTCTGAATGGTGGCAATGTAGCAGTTCAGCAAGAATCGCGTCGGATTGAATGGCTGACAGAAGTACTTTTGGATTACGTCAAACAAATTGTAAGTCACGATTGGTTTCCGTTGCGATCACAGGGAGTGCTTCTTGTACCCGACGAACGGTCATTGACACTCATGATACCGTTGTTCAACAGGTTGCACAGAACAAGAAATCATCTCAAGTCGAATCACCACGAGGCACGGCCTATCGACACAATCCTGGTACTATTTGCCTTGATGAAGTAGTCGAATCATTTGATTTTTCACATGGAAATGAGTGCGAAAATGGTAACCACCATTTGGATCGTCATGATCAGCACCGCGCAGTCGACCTCCCTCCAACCGTCGCCCAGGAACTTCACGCATACGTGACTGAGATTTCCACGCTGTACCACGACCGGAATCCCTTTCACAATTTTGATCACGCATGTCACGTCACCATGAGTGTCCACAAGCTCATGAATCGGGTGGAAAGTTCCAGGGGTGGAAGTAGTAGCAGTAATTGGCACACCGAACATGCTGTTGGAGTGAAAGAAGTAGTAACAAGTGATGGGAGTCACAACCACAATGGAGGAATCCATATTGGGACACCCAACCCATTGACACTCTTTGCCATTGTCTTTGCAAGCTTGATTCATGATATTGATCATCCAGGAGTCGCCAACACACAGTTGGCGATGGAACAGCCTGATCTGGCCAAGCACTATCGTAACAAGAGTATTGCCGAGCAAAGTTCGTTCGATATTGGTTGGGATTTGCTCATGTCCGAGTCTTACAACAATCTTCGGCGGGCCCTCTTCCCAACAGAATCTGATTTGAAGCGTTTTCGTCAAGTAGTTGCCAATTGTGTATTGGCAACTGACATCTTTGATAAGGAAGTGAGCGAAAGGCGCAAGGCACGATGGGATCGAGCATTCGGTAGTTCCTCAGAGATCATGACGGATCCTGTAACAGCCAACACCCGTGCTACTATTGTTTTGGAGTACATTATCCAGGCGTCCGACGTTTCCCACACGATGCAACACTGGCACGTATACACCAAGTGGAATCGTCGGTTGTTTGAAGAAATGCGTCTTGCCTTCACTCAGGGTCGAATGGCCAACGACCCGGCGACATTTTGGTACGAGGGAGAATTAGGATTTTTTGACAATTATGTGATTCCTCTGGCGAAGAAGTTACAAGAATGTCGTGTGTTTGGTGTTTCAAGTGATGAGTGTTTGAATTATGCTTTGTCCAATCGCAATGAATGGGAGGCAGTAGGGAAATCGATTGTCTTACAGTTAGACATGATATCGACTATGTAAGTTATCAACCACAATAAATAAGGCCCCTCGTTATGAAGGGTAAATAAGAGAAATTTTTCAGAGTTAATAGCATAATAAGTACACGACAAGATTCACCGGTAAATCTCGTACCTAGTACGAAAAAGCAATTCCGTGAAACCAGTAACTTCCTTGACAGTTATAACAGGTATCGTTATGAAATACCGGGTGCAGTGTTCTTTCCGGCGCAACTCCTATCGGAAACGTTGCAATACTGGTAGAAAACAACGATCTAGCCAACTGTAGAGATCTCATACGCCCATTTTACGCTACTTCTCTGTTTCAATCTGTAAATTTGAAAGTGGGATTGCATCCCCTTATTGAACCAATGCTTCGGCCTCGTACCTGGTACCTTGTAAACATGGAACTGGTGATAGGTTCCACCGGTCGAAATACCAAGCGACCGAAAATTATGAATATTACCGTCTATGACTGATTGCTAAAGTGGCCGGATGATGGAATTGGGGCACAAAATCGAAAAGATTGGAGCCTTCAACATTTGCAGGCAACAAAAAGACGCGAGCAAGGTAAGGTACTAAAACAACACTTCGGAAGACCTTCTACTGCCCATGTACGTGATGTGAACCAAGGACCATTGTGTATGATTCATTTTCCAATTGATATCTAAATTACTTCCCTTTCAATTGGCAAAGTGAGCACAAAGGCAACTAATCATGGTACAGAACAACGTGAACGATGACGAGAAAACCAAAGCATCGGAAAGCGATGTGGAAGATAGCAGTGCAGCGTCAGCTTCACCTGGAAACCACGGTAGTACTGCCACTGGCGACTCGCGGTCCGAGACTACAGGTCGTTCATCCTCGAACAATGAAGCTACCAATAACGAAGAGTTACTGGCGCGTCGAGAGACGGCACATGTGAATCGTCTTCGATATTTCGTCTTGGCAAGTCTCTTGGTGGCAGCTGTTGGAGTTGCTGTTCTTGTTTACTGGATAAGTACAGATGCAGTTGACGAAGAAATGCAATCACTATTTTACGCCGACTGCCTTCGTTTTGCGGAAGTGTTTGGAGATATAAGAACTGAACGCATCGCGACTTTGGCAAGTTTGGCCGTTACTGCCATTGCTCATTCTGTCGACCAAAAACATGCCTGGCCTTTTGTTACTCTATCATCTTACCAAGAGAGAGCCTACACTGCCAAAGAACATTCCGGGGCCTTGCAAGTGATTATCGCACCTCTTGTCACGCAAGAAAATCGTGCCCAATGGGAAAAGTATGTCGTCGTCAGCAATGATACAGACATCGACTGGATGGATGACTCCATAGTCTATCAAGATGAGGTGGGATCACGAGCGTTTATCAAGGATTATGGTAAATCGTTCCAGAGGAACAGCACGATAAAATCGTACTCGATTCAACACCGAGACCCCCTGATTGGGAAAACGATTCCTGTCCACTTCGATGCAAAGGATCAATACCTTCCGTCTTGGGAAATGTCTCCATTTCTCAGTTTTGATGACGTGAACGTGGACCTGTTCCAAGACGATGATTGTCGCAGCTTTTTCGCCCAAATGTGCCTAAACCAAAGTGCTATTGTGATTGGCGACATGCAGTATCACTCTCCTGGTGGAGTTGATTCGCCAAATTGGACCACCTCTTCGAACGCTCAGCTTTTGAGCATTGCTGCAGGCAAGGAAGTGGACTATCTAGGAGATCCAACGTCGTACGTGTTCATTCCGATATTTGATTCCTTCAAACAAAACAGGGTGCCGACAGCGGTCCTGTTTGGATTGTTTAATTGGGGAAACTTCTTCAAGGATGTTTTGCCGGAAGGGACGACCGGACTTGATATTGTGTTACGAAATACCTGTTCCGATGCCTTTACGTATCGAGTCAATGGAGAGGATGTCATTCCTCTTGGTAAAGGGGTACGTAGTATATGATGTGCCTTTCTCTTTTTCATTCCAAGATCATCTAATTCTATCTGCTTTCATTCCCGTTCCAGGATTTGCATGATCGTCACTTTGATCGTTTTGAGTTCAACACATCCAGGCTTGAAAGTGGAAAGATAGCTGACGGGACAAAGAATGGATTGGGTTTCGCTGATCAAGAATGCTTCTACACTCTTTCCCTCTACCCAAGCCAAATTTATGCTGATGATTTTGAAACTGCGACCCCTTGGATTCTGGTGGCATCTGTTGCAGGCGTCATGATGTTTGCCATTGTCATGTTCTTTTTTTATGATTATCTCGTGGAACGTCGTCAAACTTTGGTCTTGCAAAAAGCCATTCAATCTACCGCTATCGTGTCCTCCTTATTCCCGAAGAATGTTGGCGATCGATTGATGAAAGCGTCTGCGTCACCTGGCAATGAAGGGGAGGCCCGAACTATCACCGCCGTAAGGGATCTTTTGCGGAAGAAAAGGGGTTCTGCCCTTTCATCTACTGAAAAGGGATCTCTGGCGAACCAAGAATCAGTTGATATGGAAGAGACTATTGCCGATTTGTTCCCCAGCTGCACTGTTCTTTTTGCCGATATTTCTGGATTTACTGCGTGGAGTTCGACACGAGAGCCGTCTCAAGTCTTTATACTTCTTCAGAACCTCTACCAAGCGTTTGACAAGATTGCCATTCGGCGAAAAGTTTTCAAGGTCGAGACAATCGGAGATTCTTGTAAGTGTCTTTTTTCTTCAATTGAATATTCTGAAATGGATAATTGCCTCGTGAGACTCATGAATCGCCTCGCTAGATCTTGCTGTGACGGGTCTCCCCGAACCGCAGGAGGCACATGCCATCATCATGGCCAAGTTTGCAAGAGATTGTACTCAAAGGATGTACCAAGTAACAAGTGCACTGGAAGTTCGACTCGGGCCTGGTACTAGTGATCTATCAATGCGTTTCGGATTGAATAGGTAAGGGAAACCATCGTCTTGACTGTTGACAGTGCATGCATTCCATGACTGTTGTTTCTCATGTGATGCAACCAACGTACAGTGGCCAAGTGACCGGTGGTGTCTTGAGAGGTGATAGGGCACGCTTCCAATTGTTTGGTGATACAGTCAATACTGCAGCTCGTATGGAAAGTACCGGCGAACGCGGTCGAATCCAACTATCCAAGAGTACGGCAGATCTCTTGATTGCGGCAGGGAAAAAACATTGGTTGAGACCACGAGAGGAGGCAGTCACTGCCAAGGGCAAAGGTGTAATGCATACATTCTGGTTGGAGATGGATGGAGCACGAGGAGACTTCATTAATAGCTCCAATAAGGACGACCTTGCATTACAAGACCATGCAGCCAATTCATCACCTCGTCGCTCCCAAATGATAAATTCTATGAATGGAGGCAACTTGGCAGTACAGCAAGAATCGCGTCGGATTGAATGGCTCACAGAAGTGCTTTTGGATTATGCCAAGCAAATTGTAAGTCTCTATTGGATTCCGTTGCGATCCCTATCCCCCACCGACTGACAGCGCTTGTTTCACAGGTTACACAAAACAAGACATCAGCTAGAGTCGAATCACCACAAGCAATTGCATTTCGACACAGTCCTGGTGAAATTTGTCTTGATGAAGTAGTCGAATCCTTTCATTTTCCTCGAGGAAATAGAAATGATGACCACCAGCAGCCCATCATCGAACTCACTCCAACCGTCTCCCAAGAGCTTCACGCATACGTGACTGAGATTTCTACGCTGTACCACGATCGGAATCCCTTTCACAATTTTGATCATGCATGTCACGTCACTATGAGTGTCCACAAGCTCTTGAAGCGAGTGGAAAGTTCCCAAGGTGGTAGTAGTAGTAGTAGTGATGGGCACACCGAACTTGCTCGAACAAGTGATGGGAGCCAGACCCACAGTGGAGGAATTCATATTGGGACACCTGACCCGTTGACACTCTTTGCCATTCTCTTTGCAAGCTTGATTCATGATATTGATCATCCAGGAGTCGCCAACACACAGTTGGCGATGGAACAGCCTGATCTGGCCAATCACTATCGTAACAAGAGTATTGCCGAGCAAAGTTCGTTCGATATTGGTTGGGATTTGCTCATGTCCGATTCTTACAACAATCTTCGGCGGGTCATCTTCCCAACAGAATCTGATTTGAAGCGTTTTCGTCAAGTGGTTGTCAATTGTGTGCTGGCGACTGACATCTTTGATAAGGAAATGAGCGATAGGCGCAAGGCACGATGGGATCGAGCATTCGGTAGTTCCTCGGATGGCATGACAGATCCTACTGTAACAGCCAACACTCGTGCTACTATTGTTTTGGAGTATATAATCCAGGCATCCGACGTTTCTCACACAATGCAACACTGGCACGTGTACACCAAGTGGAATCGTCGGTTGTTTGAAGAAATGCGATTAGCTTTCGCACAGGGACGAAATGGCGAAAGACCCTGCGACCTTTTGGTATGAGGGAGAATTGGGATTTTTTGACAATTATGTGATTCCTCTGGCGAAGAAATTACAGGAATGTCGTGTATTCGGTGTTTCAAGTGATGAGTGTTTGAATTATGCTTTGTCCAATCGCAATGAATGGGAGGCGAAAGGGAAATCGATTGTTCTGGAGATGAAATCGTCTATTCAAGTCAGATGAAAGGAGTCGATCCAAACTCGCAGTCAAGCATGATACTTGCACTTGGACCGTTCTGGTCCACTTCTACTTTCGAGCGAATTCCGGATTCCTCATCATTTGATTCAACGGATTAAAAATTGTTTGAGAAACAGTGGGGACAGGGATGCGTACGATTAATACATGAATAAATACACACTGTTATATTTGCTTGTACTGGGTCACAGTCAGTCAGGAATGGGTTTCTACAAGAGCGCCCTTGTTATCATCATGGACTTGATGTATCCCTTGTGATCTTTGTACCAGCAGGGACCAGGTAGTTACCGGTATGTAGCTACCATTGGGTCTAATAATTTAATGTCAAGGTCCGTCGTTGTGACTTTTGTAGCGGGTGCACCAAAATCCGAGTTTGCCCCACAGGGCCGGCCGGTAAACTCGAGTGGCGCATCATGACAAGAAAAATGGTCGTGGCATGGTGTCCACAGTTTCTAGAGTTGGCGCAGCAAGATGTTGGGCAGATCCATTTGCATGCTCTTGTTGGTAACCATCTTCCTGGCCGGGCGATCGTTTCTTGCCAGACAATTGCCGGCAGTGGATGGAGGAAGCTTCCTGCCGATTCGGAAAATGGACCACTTTCAAGCAAGAGGCAGTAGCAATGACTACTCGTCCTCGGAGCAGTACTTAGAGTCACCTCACAAGTACAACAAGACCGACAATGCCGCAGTAGTCTTTGGGAATCCATACTTACCAGGGAAGTCACGAAATGGCTGCCATGTACATAGAGGACAGAGAGAGCATGTTGGGTGATAAGACGGTCGAAGAAATCTTCCATGAATACGCGCTAGTCAAAGAAGCTCGCACATACGGGAAAATGGCAACCTGTATCGATCGTGGGTTGCTCAAGATTTGCAAGACAACACATTGTGATATCGACCTGACCAAAGAATATTTTGCGAATGCCAATTAAACTTTCGAAGATGTCCTCGCGGCGAGAAAGTTTATGCTTGTCACTGGGAACAGGGAACGAGAAATATTCACGGAAGACGTTGTGGACGACATTCCCACCGTACACGATGTTTTCTCCACAACATTGAACCGTGTCAACAGCAAAGGAGAACAATGATTGATGGGGCCCCAGTTTGGTTCAATTGCTTTTCGAGTACAGATTCCAAGTGCTTCTTTACTTCAAAGACCAATGTTACGACCATCAGGCTTCCAATTCTGTGTGTTCCCATGATATTTGCGACGCAACGTTGGATTTTGGGTTTGTCATTAATTATTGTATTGCCACACCAACCTACCCTCTTGTACGGGTATATGCACGACCGCATATAAAAGACACGTGAAAACCCCACTACTTTCAAATTTCTACGGTTATGATACCTTTTACGAGACAGCTTCCCTATGTACTTGGCTGTAGTGGAAGTGGCAAAACCCCCTTGGTGGCAAGCGGGCAATTTCTTGACTGAGATAACCACCGTTTATCTCTATTCTACCGGTAGTTGAGCAGCAGGGGCCAAATTTTCAAATGAAAACGATGAAAACTTGGCAAAAGCTGCTGCGACGACTGAGCGGCTAATGATGATTGACGACATCAAAAGCAAGGTTAAGATTTGCATGTCAACATCATAATCGATGAGGCTTGGGCTGCTGGTAGCGTCCGATCAAGACAAAGAAATGATGGTGTGACCAACCTTGTGTGCCAAGCCAGCCAAAGGACTGGCAAAAAGAATTTGGTGCAGTCGTTTTGTCTAGCACGGGACTCACAACATCATGTAACATTGATTCTATTGACGAAGCCCTTGTCTTTCGAATGAGGAGACATTGGCAGGCACCTGACCTAGCCAAACTCTTGGATCCACACAAGAACAAGCAACTTGCACTTGGAGGAAAAACAAAGAAACAACACAATCCTTTTGCACCTGGTACGAGGATGACACAATTGTCCGTCCCGATGGTGGGTTCTGCTTTTGCAATGATATCGCCCCATATACTCTACTAACGTTTGTTACGAAACCAATATCCAATTCTGAATCTTTCACACTTACCTTCGACCTTGAGATGAAGCTCAACGCATGATAATGCGACGCTCCTGTCCTCCTAAAATAAAAACATAACGGAAGCAAGCAGATCCAAACTACTGTAGCATCATCTGTTTCTACGTGTAGTTTGGCTTTACCTTGACAGTGAGAAGTTGATTAAAGGTTTCAGTGTTATATGTAAAAGCTCCGGGATCGGGCAGTTCAATGGACAGTTTTCGTATGACCAAGCATCATCTGTTTCTACGTGTAGTTTGGCTTTACCTTGACAGTGAGAAGTTGATTAAAGGTTTCAGTGTCATATGTAAAAGCTCCGGGATCGGGCAGTTCAATGGACAGTTTTCGTATGACCAAGCTTTTGGACGCGTTTGTGGAACAGCAGCTGCTCGTTGGGGAATGTCGACCAGTCAGCTCTATATAAAGGTGTCGACTGACATTGATCCGTGAAGGGCAATTGTTGCTGCAAACACGTGTTGCACTTGTACATTGAAATCCTGCTTTGGATTAACAGTAATCGAAGAACATATAATTGTACAAGGAAAGTCCTCCTTCCGTGACACTTCGCTGTTTTACACTTATCAGTAGTCATTTAAAGTCCACCTTCCAATTCACCTTTGCAAATGGAAATGGATACGGCAGTATTCCACGTCTTTCGTGCGTTTTCTCCTTTTTACTGGTTTTACTGTCAAAGCGATCAACACAACGGTCGCAAAAGGAACGAACCCATGCGAGATTAACTTTACCTTCATTTTTCTAGCTCACAGTTTCAAGCAAAAGTGGAATGATGATTTTTCTTTCCTTGCAACGCTTGGTCCTGGTGGTACTACCATTCATGGTTTACCAAGCAAGAACCGCCGGAATCCCCATCGATCATCATCATGATGATTATAGCAACCACAACGTTCCTGGTGAAAAGAACATTCTTGTAATCTTGCATCTAGAGACAACAAGTAGAGAGGTGGCAGATTCTTGCAACATCCAATGGCAGGTTATTGTGAAGGCCGCGCCTGATGAACAAGCAGAAGTCGATCAAACTATGGTTGTTGCATCGTCGACAGGGGAGGTCGATATGGATGATGCCAGTGCCGGTCTCGCCTTGTTTGAGTTTTCTTTAAGCCAAGACAGAGAGTATTCTTTACTTCTTGATTGTATTGACTACCAAGGTGTAGATTCGCTTCCGACGCTAGTCAACATAAGCATTACAGGGAGCAATCGGATTTTTTTATCTGTTGAGAACCTTCCCCTTGACTCAAGCGCTTACTCCATACCTTTCAACGCTGCTGGTGAAACATCAACGGAATTCATCGATGAACTACGACGCTCTTTACAATATGACGAGAACGGGAAAAAAGTATATACAGATCCACCTGACAGGCCTCCATCTGACCAACGAGAACGGCCTCCAACACCGAAACCAGTACCAAACCCAACACTGAGACCAACGCCTAATCCAACACCGAGACCAACGCCTAATCCGACACCGAAGCCTATCTCCAAACCCACACCAAGGCCCATCTCTCAACCTGTGCCACAACCTACGACCCAACCTCATCCAATAGGATCACCACCACCTGCACTCCCAACTCCCACTGTCGTTACACCGACTCCAACATCGGTTCCAATAGCTCTTGGTTCAGTCGCTCCAACCCCGTTCACCACTGCACTCAAACCAAGCTTCTATTCTCCCAGCAACACTACCAGTCCATCGATCTCTCTTTCACCATCCACTTCTCCGACTGTCGAACTTCCATGCATCTCCACCACGTCCAATGCGAGGTCGGCCACATTTGAAGACAATTACATGGCGCTTAAGCTTCGTTTTGCCAATATTTCTGCTAGTGATTTGTCACAGAACGACACCGACACACTCTTGTTTCATATTGTGGATTTATACAATACTGTCGCAGTTTGCGATCAAAAAGGCGCATTTCGTCAAATCGATAAGGCTTTCTTGGTTCGCGTTGACAATACTCCTTCCTCTGGCTCTGATGTCGAATGGATAGTTCGACTTACTGGTGTATGTGATGGATGCATCGATTCAGCTCAATCTTTATTCCATGACGATTCTCTGAATGACACCACCACATCTCTCAATGCAACGACTAGTCCTGGGGTTGACTCCTCAAACGGGACTGCATTCACAGCAAGCCCGTGCTTTTGTCCTGGGCCCTCGATATCAACATTTCAAGACAATCTGAACCAACTCCTCCAAGCAAACTCGACAGACATAATGATATTGACGGTTGTGGAACTGGAAAATGAGAAATCCTGCAACACTTCCATGCTTCAAGAAGATGTAACTCCTCAACGGTACTCCACTCTTGTGACCATTGTTGTCCCTCAAGATCCATCATATATGACAGAAGCAAGCCTTCAATCATTGTACGCTCGTTTTATTGATGTTGTGCAGTCTCATTTGAGCCTCACGTACCCCACATGTGACTTGTCGAGGAAACGGATATTGGATGTACAACGCGACACAATTAACCCCTCGATCGGTCGCCATCTCCGCAAACATGATCCTACTGATGATCATATAGGAGGCACAACAGTAAAGCGGAGAGTCCAACAAACAAGTGATGACTTTGAACTTGTGTTGAATGTTACCTTCACTTGTTTTGGATGCGAGGGGCGGTTGTTTGGTGCAACCAACTTCACACCGAGCTCTGATTGTCTGTGTCCAAAAAATAGTGATCATTTCGGGGTTGATGAAAGCGGTGTTATATCGTCGTTGAATGAGGCAGTCACTCGGATGTCAAGTAATGAGCCTGTTTCGGATATAATTGAGATTGAACCTGTGCCATGCTCCTCTTTGATCAGCAACTTCTCAACAATGGTTGTAATCGAGTACATGCTCAAGTTCAATGGTACAACGCCAACTGCCGATGATCTAGCCCTTCTTGAAGACCAATTCGTAGCAGGATACAACGGTATGGCCAGACGGTACTGTGATCCCTACTTTCGCCACATAAGCTCTGCCAAGACCTTCCAGGACTATGAGATCTCTAATGATGGCTGGAAGTTGAATGTGGAAATGTCCGTTATTGGTACTTGTCGTGGAAATTGCACCGATGATATTCCAATATATGACCCTGATGCATTCTTTTCGAGCGCAGGGATTGTCATCAGTGGAACCAACGTTACAACCACAACGAGATCGACAGAAGTTACTCAGAACCGCAGATATTTGAAAATGGAATCGGACAGTACGTGCTATTGCAACGTAGCAGCAAGGAAGGACCTGGGACCAAGTGAGCCCGAAGTTGTGCAAAACTTTGGAGCATTGGTGGATAAGCTGACACTGGAGAGTATTCAAGAAGTTGCTGAGTGTAGACTCGTGACATTCCAAAAAGGGATCTTTCTCACCATGCCGGCAAACGTGGCCAATGCAACGCAAGATCAGCTTGAACAGATTGGACAAACATTTATTGACACGTACAATCAACAAAGCCAGCAAGACGGCTTCTGTGACGAGTATTTTCGGAGGCTTGTGGACTTTCAAGTCGATGGAAATCCAACGATCAAGAGAAGTTTCACAGTTCGAGCACTCGGCGAGGAGGATTTGTCTCCCGGTCAAAAGCTCATGACAACTACATCTTTCCAACCCAAACGGCGCACTCAAGGAGGGGTGTATTCATTTGTTCCTTCGACTGCTCCAAGTTTAGCGCCATCCACTATCTTGTGGACTAATGGTACTATGGCTCCGAACTTGGCAGTGCCAGTGTCCAATGCAAGTATAATAGTTTTTCTTGACATCACAGGCATATGTCAGGGATGTTCCATGGATAGTGGATTGTTTGATCAGGTCTCGAATCGTAGAATTCTTCAAGGGACCAACGATGAATCGAATGGCAATAATGACACTACGACGTCGACCGCTCGTGGGGAACGCTGCTTTTGTCCACCAAAATCACAGAGAGTACAGCTCAGTGACGAAGCCGTCACCCAGGCACTCTCATCCTTGCCATTCGTGAACGGGACGGTGAGCCTGGAAGAAGTGGATATAATAGATTGTTCCGTTGCGGTTAACACCTTTGAAACAACCACTCCCTTGGCCTTTTATGTGAATGGAGCCATGGTGGCTTCAGATGAAGATTATATTGCAACTGGTTTTATGGACACCTATAATCAGCTTTCGGAACAGTATTGTGATTCCTTGTTCCGTCGTCCTGAAGATATTGTATCGACAAACTACCAGGTCACATCAGGCCCTGATCAAAATGGTATTTCAACTGTTCGATTCTGGCTTGATTTGCAAGGAACTTGTCGTGGTTGCACAGGAACAGAATCACTCTTTGATAGCAACCGTCGACGCTTGCAAGAAGGGGAGGTCTGTTACTGCAACAAGAATACAGTCCCGAGAGCCCCAACCGACGAAGAATTCCAACAGGCGTTTTCCAACTATCTAGGTTCTGGTCGGCGTCTCCAACAGGGCAAGTTCACTTTGCTTTGTGTCGGATCGACCTGTGCTTCTCTTGATGCTCTTGCGCCGTCCATGTCACCAACAATTATTAACCTGGTGAATCCATTTGGTGCACAAAACTTTGGTGGATGTGTCGTACCGGATTCCTCATTTATTGGTGATGGATTTTGTGATAGGGCCGTCGATGCCAATGGACAACCTATATACAATAACGTACAGTGTGGCTATGATGGTGGCGATTGGTGAGTAGAAAGTTGATGTCATGATAGTGTGGTAGTGGAGGTTGTTGTTGTTAATTGTCCAAAAATGTCGCTTACACTATTTTGTGATCCACGAACTCACTCATGCATTGCATTGTTTATTGTTGAATGTCAAAGCTGCGATACAACATGTCAAAGCTTTCGATTTGTTTGTGGGTCAGGGGGATACTGGTGTCTTGCCAATCAAGCTGCACAAGGTGCATCCTCCGCCCCCACTATTACACCGGTCGGAATTTTAACTTGCGCCGACCAAGCCGGAACGTTGCTTGGTGACGGATTTTGTAATTTGGAATTCAATGTTCCATTTTGTGCATATGATGATGGTGATTGTTGTGGATCCACTTGTGGAGTAACAAATGGTCTCAGTTGCATTGGGCCTTTTCCCACTTGTGTAGATCCAAACGCATCGGAAAATGCGCCATCGGTCAGCCCGTCGGCCGTTGGCGTACCCACTAGCAGTTCGCCTTCCCAACCGCCCACTACGATTCCGTCAGGCCTTCCGTCCAGGGCACCATCCAAAGCCCCTACTATTAGTCCATCGAGAAGTCCATCTAACGTGCCAGTACCAACACTGGAACCTTCGAGCACTCCATCGTCAGCTCCCTTTACGCGTTTGACTGAAACATGTAAAACGAATCCCACGTGCAATCCCTCGTCATTTTGTGGCGATGGATTTTGCGATGATGCCTTGAACAAGGAAGAATGTGGTTGGGATGGAGGAGACTGTTGCGAGGGAAGTTGCGTCAGCAGAGTCTTTGAGTGTCCTAAAGATGCTTCAGGTTATGAATGCAGAGATCCGGCGTACAATGGGCTTCTTCCTGCTTGCAATGTAGCACACCCTGAATTTGTTGGTGACGGCTATTGCGATGTGTATGGAGGCTATAATAACATACATTGCAATTATGATGGAGGGGATTGTTGCAACAATACTTGTGTAGAAAGCAAGTATAAATGCGCATTTTTCGCTTGCAACAGAGATTACGGGATTCCCATTCCATGTGAAGTGCCGGAACCACAGTGGATCGGGTAAGTGTGCTAGGTACTCCAGATACACTTTTTTCGTTGGTTGCCCTCACTCTCCCACGTCCACTCTCTTGTGACTATCTCGAACACCAGTGATGGTTATTGTGACTTCGTAGAACCGTACAATATGGCAGCATGCAATTGGGATAAAGGAGATTGCTGTGCCGATACATGTGTCTCAAATTCCTCTGTTTGCGGTTTTGATTCTGCCTATTTTTGTATCAATAACAACAGCAAGTTCTTTTCAAATTTCACGTTGCCTCCTAAGAAGCCTCCAGGATGCAACGTTCCTTTCGAGAAATTTCTTGGGGATGGTGCGTGTGATGGGGTTCCCTATAATACAGCCGAATGTAACTGGGATTTTGGTGATTGTTGCCCTTTTACGTGTAAAGCCAATTCTTCCCAATGGCACCATCCATATATATGCGGATCGTTCCCTATGGATTGTAAGGATCCATCGGAACCAAAGCCACCTCCGGTCCCTAGTGGCTGCAACGTTTCCGACCCATCACGGCTTGGTGATGGTGTGTGCGATGCCGACGCACCATACAATACAGCTGAATGCTTATGGGATTATGGTGACTGCTGCATGGAAACATGTAACAACACTGGATGGTATCGTAAATACGAATGTGGTTCCTTCAGCTATACTTGTAAAGATCCCGCAGCCCCGTGCAAGGTCAAGTACTCGACATGGCTTGGTGATGGATATTGTAACCGTGACTACAATACAGAAGCCTGCTCATGGGATAAAGGAGATTGCTGTGAATCAACATGTAATAACGCAACCTGGGTGCACAACATTGGATGTGGTATTTTTGGCTATCAGTGTTTTGATCCAGCTGTCCCTGGGCCAAAACGCCCTCCAGTTCCTAGTGCTTGCAACGTCACAAACCCATCCTGGCTGGGGGATGGAAATTGTAACCCTGAGTACAATACCGAAGCCTGCGAATGGGATTTTGGTGATTGCTGTAAATCATCATGTAATAACGCCACGTGGCCCCACGAATTTCGATGTGGTATCTTTGGCGTTCGGTATCAGTGCTTGGATCCAGCTGCCCCTGAACAAAAACGCCCTCCGATTCCCAGTGGATGCAATGTCACGAACCCTTGGTTACTCGGTGATGGTTACTGTCACACTGAGTACAACACGGCAGCCTGCTCATGGGATTTAGGTGACTGCTGTGAATTATCATGCAAAAACGCCTCTTGGGTCCACGACTATGCATGTGGTTACTTCGGCATTAAGTACCAGTGTTTGGATCCAGCTGATCCTTTACCAAAGCGTCCTCCAGTTCCCAGTCGGTTGCAATGTCACGAACCCGTCAATCGCTTGGTGATGGTAAGTGTAACAGCGAGTCC
>SWEM01000486.1:0-23606 GCA_019593585.1 Nitzschia palea | reverse complement strand
AGACAACGTTCGAAGAATCCAATTCAATCCATTGGTCCGACAGCAAGGGCACCTTGCCCTCCACGAATACACCAAAGAAGAAATCGATGCATCTTGGTTCCGGGCAAACGAATATGCTGAAATCGCCTGCTCATGCCATGAGGAAATCCAAATGCTCGAGCGAGGATTGACGAACCTAGTTAGCGATAATCGTCGCAGATACTCCGTCAGAGGCTTGGAGTCTCATACTCGTCTAGCTGCATTGGCAAAAAACCAAACCGCCTCACCGCTCGGAGTGCCGTTTTTGATGAACAAAGTGATCAGTTGTCTCTGGGTGTTGTTGACGACGAAGCCATTGCGAGCAGATATCATGATGCATCATCGAGTTCCAAACTGTGGGCGATCCGCGTTGGCCAACAAGATCAAAGAGTGGCTGAGTTAGTTTATGACATTATGCTTGAATAGATGCACCATACCGTGCTCGCCATCCATATATAAGAATAGAAATCCAATCGATAGAGATGAACTCGCAAGACGTATCAATACTGTGTATTTGTTCGTTGCAATGCAGGTGCTTGGTACCAACCGGCAAGTACCTTAGCCAGTAGCATCGGTACCTGGTAATTTGTACAAGAAGACCTGGTACTCCCGTCGGTTCTTGAGCCGATTTTATCTTTTTTTGCAGTTGGTTGACGATCAAGTCCCGCAACTGATAGCCGTCCCATCCAAAGCATTCTGATTGTTGAAAAAAGTGGGATCTACAGTTACCCACAGATATAATGTACGAATGGACAACGTTTCCTTTGATCGTGAGCGTCTGCTTAACGGAAGGCAGAGCATTCCGTCATTGTCGTATTGTGTTGGATAATCCTGTAGTTGCCAACAATCATTCTTCGGTTGGTCTCAGGTTGCAAAGCTTGTGAACTGACAGGGATGATGAACCTCTTCATACCAGGTAGGGTAGTACCTACTATGTAGTACGTACAAGTACACAGCCGGAACAACTTGAAGTCGAACTTGCTAGCGTATATATATATATAAATCCCATTTTTGAACCTCGCTTGCACCCGAAACATATTGCAAAATTCTCTTGACCGATGCGCAAGTAAGAGGGGCATCTACCGGTATTTCGGACTCTTGCTTATTACTATGTCCGCGGGTTTACCTAAACCGGCAAAAGGTGAGCGCGTCATGTTTGGGCAATGGAACAATGGGTTTTGGTTTATATAGTTTGTGTTTAAGCTGTGCCATTCGCATTCGAAGTACCATGCCTTCCAAAGTGTGTTGCCCTTCTTCTTGTCACGCAATATGATTGAGGATCAGGATAGAATATGCAAATGTGTGCTTCAAGAAGATACATGAGCACCTAGTGAACATTTATACTAATCAAGGCGTGCCCCCCTCACCACTTCTGGAAACGATGATGCAGCCTCTTGGAGACTGAGACGAGATGCGCGATCACGGTCGAACTGTTGTGATCTCACTTTTTCCTTTTGCATTACTCATTGAATATATCGACTGGCTGTGACCAAATTCGTTTTGCCATATCCCAATTATAACGTGTGCTTGCTTGAACACTCTCCCGATGACAGAATCCTCCCGCCAACCAACAATAAATGGACTTGTTTAGTACTCCGAATGATCACCAGCACGAAAAACAAGAATACCATGATGTTTAGCAGCACAGCAGATTCATGTTGTACCAACAACAACAAAAGGAATTATTGGCGACTTGAATGATTCATCAGTCCGTAATAGCCAGTCCACGGCCGCCACTTCGTATTATACGACGAGGATGATTCAATGCTTGCGTCACAGTCAGAAGTCGCAATTGTTCTGAGTACGAAGCTGCTCCAGGAAGAACAAGTGCTCTGAAACGGTGCCCAACGTCGATTCTCACGGCAAGACAAGCAACGCTTGTCATTTTCGGCCCCCTAACAGCAATGGCACCTTCTTGCCCTCCATGAATACACCCCAAAAGAACTCGATGCATCTTCTTGGTTGCGGGGAGACAATTATGCCACATTACTCGTTCATGCCATAAGAACAGCGGGGTACATTTCTATTTTTCAATAACCTTCGCAAAAACAGCGCCCGAGGGCTTGGAGTCTTACCCTCCTCGTCTAGCTGTAGTTGCATCATGGAACCAGGGCCGCCTTTGCCGCTCAGGGTGCTGTTCTTAGTGAACCAAATGATCATGAATTGTCTCGTGGTGTTACCCATTGACGACGAAGCCATTGCTAGCAGATAACGTGACGATGCATCATCAAGTTGCAAACTTTGGACGATCCGCGTATGCCAAGAAGATCACAGAGTGTGGTGCTTGCCGTGTGTGAGAGAGACTCGTATCAAACCTCTCCATACCGGAAATCGACCAACATGATTCGGCAAAGATTTGGTGACAACTGTTGGTTGAGTACCAGCATCACTCTCCTTCCCGTTGAACCCAGCCATGATCGTGTCCAAATGCGCTAGTTCATACACGAAAAGGAAGGAACATGGATTACCTTGTTTGGCTTCTCAGCTCTTATGATATTAGCCTGTAGCTTTGAGAAATTCCTTCGGGATGATAGGGTGCCTATCCATATCAAGTACATACGTACGTAGCAATAGAAGGACTACCGTACCTGCTACAAGTACAAGTAGTCGCCCTTTTTGACTTACTACATGAGTACGAAAGGTCTGCTTCGTCCCTAGAATATATATCCTATCTTTTTACTTGCGATTCTGTATAAAAACGTGTGATAGTGGGAAATCTATTATCGCTCTTACAGTTAACCGTTTACGAATGTCCGCGCTTTGCTTCGATTATACCTAAACCGGTAAAAAGGGAGCGCGTCATGATTGGGGGGGGGGCAGTGGGACAAAGGGTTCACCTAGTTGTCGCTGTATCATTCTTGGTTGCATCTCCTGTACTTGAACCCAATCGCTTGTTGGCACGACGCTTCCGAAAGGGGAACGGGATAGAACAACTCTGATTCAACAAGGATACTGGCGCAGTTTTTGGATAGACGTCAAGATGAGCCCTCCACCATTCGGAGAAAAAGCTTGAAACGAACATGTTCCATCATGGATAAGGAGACGAGATGCACGATCATAGTCTTATTGTGAGCTCACTTTTTCCCTTTGCATTTATTTCATAGAATTCATTGACAAATAATTGTCGCTGTATCGCAATCAAAATGTCAATAATCACAGACTGTACTACCCAACCAAACAATACGGGGACCCGTTTGTTTCTTCGAATGATCATGATTAACAAGAACATGTCCACCAAAGATTCATTCTGTACCAACAAAAAGGCTATTACCAGTAGCAACTTTGATGCAAAATCGGTCCATAGCCATTCCACGGCCGCAACTGACGCATCCTCCGTCGTATCATACGATGATTCGATTCATTCTTCCTCCCAGTCAATTCATTCTGAGCATGATGCTACTCCTGGAAGAGCAAAAAGTGCTCTGAAATGCGACACGAATGCCCCCCATCTTCGATCACGGCAAGACAACGTTCGAAGAATCCAATTCAATCCCCTGGTCCGACAACAACGGCATCTTGCCCTCCATGATTACAGCAAAGAAGAAGTTGATGCATGTTGGTTCCATCAAAACGAATATGCTCGAATTGCTCGCTCGTGCCAAAAGTTAATAAAAATGCATGAGCGAGGATTGACCAACCTTGTTCGCGATGATCGTCGCAAATACTGCGTCAGAGGTTTGGAGTCTCATACTCGTCTCGCTACATTGGCAAGGAACCAGAACCGTCTTGCCGCTCGGGGTGCCGTTTTTGATGAACAAAGTGATCAATTGTCTCTGGGTGTTGTTGATGACGAAGCCATTGCGAGCAGATATCGTGATGCATCATCGAGTTGCAAACTTTGGGCGAACCGCGTTGGCCAACATGATCGAAGAGTGGCTGAGTTAGTTTATGACATCATGCTTGACTAGCGCCATGTTGTCTTCACAATCCAGAGATAAGAATAGAAATCCAATCGATAGAGATGAACTTGCAAGGAGTCCAAAGTTCATTTGTGTGCGTCAGGTGCAGGTGCTTGCCACCTACCGGCAAGTATCTTGCTTAGCCAGTAGTATTGGTAGCTGGTACCTCTACAAGAAGACCTGGTACAACCACCGTTCATTCAATCGTTTTTGCAGTTTGTTGACGATCGAGTCCCGCAACTGATAGCCGTCCCATCCAAAGCATTCTGATTGTTGAAAAAAGTGGGATTACAATATAATGAACGACTGGGCACGTTTCCTTCGATCGTGAATGTCTGCTTAACGGAAGGCAGAGCAGTCCGTCATTGTCGCAGATAATCCTGCAGTCCCATAATTTCTTCGGACGGTGCTTGACGGTGAACAGTTATCATCAGTCGTGAGTCGTGAGTCGTGAGTGAACTCCTCTCCATACCAGAGAGGATAGTACATACTACATAGTATGCTCCAAGATATAGGTTAGTACATAAGTAGTACATGCATTTTCCTGGTGCAACTGATGTGAGTATGAAAATAGTACGTGCTAGTACTTCGTTTTTGTGTGAGAATATCGTCTACTACTTGCGTTGTATATAAATCCTACTTGTGAACTTCGGAAAAACTGTATTTACTGTCGTTACGATCCCGAAAAATCACAGCTGGGAAATCGATTTTCGGTCTAAAAGTGAGTTCACCATGATGGGGCAATGGGACAGGGTTTATATAGTTTGAAGGTGTGCCATTCTCAGTTTAATAAGCCCGCCTTCCCCCGTCACGCTCATAAAACTATGGATCGGGATAGAACACAGGAGCGCTTCAAGAAGATACAGGAGCACCTTTTGAACGTGCCCTCACCACATTGACAATGAGCTGGCAACCCTCTTGGGGCTGCACGATAACTGTCGAACTATTGTGATCTCCCTTTTTCTTTCGTATTATTCATAGAATTTATTGACTGGCTGCGACCAAAGTCGTTTTGCCATGTCACTCAAATAATACGTGTTTTTGAACACTCTCCCGATGAAAGAATCCTCCCACCCAACCAATAAGGGGACTCGGTTATTCTTCCGAATGATCACCAGGATAAACAAGAATATGATGTTTACCAGCACACAAGATTCATTTTGTTCCAACAACAACAAACGGATTATTGGCAACTTGAATGATTCATCGGTCCGTAGTCAGTCCACAGCCGCAACTAACACATCCTCCGTCGTATCAAATGATGATTCAATGCTTGCTTGGCAGTCAAAAGTCGTGTCTTCTGAGTATGAAGCTGCTCCGGGAAGAGCAAGTTCTTTGAAACGCGAGAACGGCACCCGTCGGCGACTACAGCAGGTCGACGTTCGAAGAATCCAATTAAATCCCCTGGTCCAACAACAACGGCATCGTGCCCTCCATGATTTCACCACAGAAGAACTCGATGCATGTTGGTTCCGGCAAAACGAATATGCTCAAATTACTCGCTCATGTCTCAAGGAAATCAAAATGCTCGAACGAGGATTCCAGAACCTTGTTAACGATGATAATGATCGCAAATACTGCGCCCGAGGCTTGGAGTCTCATACTCGACTAGCTGCCATTGCCAAGAACCAGAGTCGCCGCGTCGCTTGGGATGCTGTTCTTGATGAACAAAACGACCAATTGTCTCTGGGCGTTATTGACGACGAAGCTATTGCGAGCAAATATCGTGATGCTTCATCCAGTTCCAAGCTTTGGGCGATCCGCGTTGGCCAACAGGATCAAAGAGTGGCTGAGTTAGTTTATGATCTCATGGCTGACTGGAATCATGTCGTGTTTGGCAGCCATAGGTAAGAATAGAAATACATTCGATAGAGGAACTTGCAAGGAGTCCAAAGTATATTTGTATGTGTAAGGTACAGGTGGGTTTCATTTGTCGCCCACCCAAGTACCTTTAGCCATTAGCGACGCAGCTGGGAATGGTACAACTTGTCCAACGAGTCGTGTACTATCCGTTGGTTATTGCTGTGTTTTCTCTCTTCGAAACGTTTGCAGTTCACGCTTATGATCATTTCTTCATATAATTCATTCTTGATTGTGACCAATTCTTTTTGCCATATCTCACAAGCACAAAGTTATTGAACAATCTACCGATACCAGACCACTCTATTTCCCAACCAAACAATCATTGGACATGTTTGTTTCTCCGAATGGCCACCAGGATGAAAAAAACCAAGAATATGATGTTAACCAGCACACCAGATTCATGTTGTACCAACAACAACAAAGGGATTATGGGCACCTTGAATGATTTATCAGGCAGTAGCCAGTGTACGACCAGATCAGACACATCCACCGTCAGCGATTACAACAGGACGACTTTTGAATCCAATTCAATCCGATCCTCCAACAGCAATGGTACCTTGCCCTCCATGAATACACCACGGAAGAACTCGATGCATGTTGGTTCCCGGGAAACGATGATGCTCAAGATTACTCGCTCACCAAAAGGAAATGAAAATGCTCGCGGGGTACGTTCAATGACCTTGTTAACAATGATCGTGATCGCAAATACTGCGCCCGAGGATTGGAGTCTTGTCCTCCTCTAGCTGCATTTGCATGGAACCAGACCCGCCTTGCCTCTCTTGAAGCTGTTTTTGATCAGTCAGTCAGTTGTCGCTTTGAGTTGCTGACGACGAGGCGTCACGCTCCTATCCACTTGACGTACATACGTACGTAGCGATAGAAGGACTGTGACGACTGTGATGACTGGGTGCGAAAGGTTCGCTTCGTCCACAGAAGATACAAGGTACTTGTACCGGTATATCCAATCCGCATCTGTATTTGTTCCGTTCCTGAATTTGTTCCCGAAACACGTTTTGTATTTGTTCCCGAAACATGTGAAAGTGGGAAATCTATTTTCCGTCTTCAAGCATTTACGAAAAGGTCCGCGCATTACTTCGAGTACACCTCAACCGGCAAAAAGGGTGTGCGTCACGATGGGGCAGTGGAACAAAAGGCTTTTTCGCTGGTTTATCGTTGCAACATTCTTGAGCCTGGCTGCCCCCTGTACCAGGTACTTGATCCCAAGTGCTTGTAGGCGCGACGCTTCCGAAAGGGGAGCCGGATAGAACAATTCCGATTCGACAAGGATACTGGAGCAGTTTTTGGATAGATGTCAAGATGAGCCCTCCGCCATTCGGAGAATAAGCTTGAAACGAACATGTTCCATCATGGATAAGGAGACGAGATGCACGATCATAGTCTTACTATTGTTGTGAGCTCACTTTTTCCCTTTGCATTTATTTCATAGAAGTCATTGACACATTAAACGCCCTCCCAATGACGGACTCTAGTACTACCCAACCAAACAATAAGGGGACTCGCTTGTTTCTTCGAATGATCATGATTCAGAAGAACATGTCAACCAAAGAATCATTATGTACCAACAAAAAGGCTATTAGCCAGTTTGATGGAAAATCGGTCCATAGCCACTCCACGGCCGCTACCGACGCATCCTCCGTCGTATCATACGATGATTCGATTCATTCTTCCTCACAGTCAATCCATTCTGACCATGATTCTACTTCTGGCAGAGGAACAAACAGTGCTCTGAAATGCGACACGAACGCCTCCCATTGTCGATTACGGCAAGACAACGTTCGAAGAATCCAATTCAATCCGTTGGTCCGACAGCAACGGCACTTGGCCCTACATGATTACACCACAGAAGAAGTCGATGCATGTTGGTTCCATCAAAACGAATATGCTCAAATTGCTCGCTCATGCCAAAAGTTAATCAAAATGCATGAGCGAGGATTGACCAACCTTGTTCGCGATGATCGTCGCAAATACTGCACCCGAGGCTTGGAGTCTCATACTCGCCTTGCTACATTGGCAAGGAACCAGAACCGTCTTGCCGCTCGGGGTGCTGTTTTTGATGAACAAAGCGATCAATTGTCTTTGGGTGTTGTTGATGACGAAGCCATTGCGAGCAGATATCGTGATGCATCATCGAGTTGCAAACTTTGGGCGAACCGCGTTGGTCAACAAGATCAAAGAGCGGCCGAGTTGGTTTATGATCGAATGCTCGACTAGCACCATGTCGTGTTCGCCCTCCATCGATAAAAATAGAATCCGTTCGATAGATGAACTCGCAAGAGGTGTCAACAACATAATTGTATGTGTCCGGTGCCGGTGCTTGTCACCTCCGGCAAGTACCTTAGCCAGTAGCATCGGTCACTGGTACTTGTACCTACCGATAGTACAAGGCGACCTGGTACTACCCATTGGTTCTAGACTTTTCTTTTTTGAAGTCTGGTGACGATCAAGTCCCGCAACAGATGCATCCGACACCAAAAGGCACGATCATCGTCGAACTGTCATTATTGATAGAATTTATTGACTGGCTTTGACAAAATTCATTTTGCCAGGTCATAATTGTAATGTTTTTTAACACTTTCCCGATGACAGAATCTTCCAACTGAACAATAAGGGGTACGACTCGCATATTCCTCCGAATGGTCACCAGGATGAAAAAGAAGAAAATGGTGTATACCATCATCACCCAGATTCATGCTGCACGAACAGCGACAACAAGAAAGTGATGATTGGCAACTTGAATGATGCATCATAGTCAGTCCACGGCCACAACTAACACGTCCTCCGTCGTATCAAACGATGATTCAACCCTTTCTTCAAAGTCAGTTGTGGTGAACTCTGAGCCTGAAGCTGCTTCAGGAAAAACAAGTGCTCTGAAACGCGAGAAGGTCAACCCACGTCGTCAATTTCGGCAAGACAAGAACGTTCGAAGAATCCAATTCAATCCGACCCCTCCAACAGCAATGGCACCTTGCCCTCTACGAATACACCAGGGAAGAACTCGATGCATGCTGGTTCCGGGGAAATGAATTGGTTCAAATTGCTCGCGCATGCCAAAAGGAAATCGAATTGCTCGAAGAACGAGGGACATTCAATGACCTTGTTGACGATGATCATGATCGAAGATACTGCGCCCGGGGATTGGAGTTTCATACTCGGCTAGCTACATTGGCAAGGAACCAGAACCGCCGTGTGCGATCAAGAATTGTCTCCGGATCTTTTGGACGACGAAGCCATTGCGAGCCGATATCGCAACAATTCATCGAGTTCCAAGCTATGGGCGATCCGCATTGGCCATGACGATCGGAGAGTGGCTGAGCTTGACTAACTGCAACACCATCGTGTTTCTGCAGGCATGGTTATTTTCACCGTACCAGGTACATGGCGGGTTTACTGTTATTAGTACCAGGAACAAGTACTTGTACCTACCGTAAACTTGTGCCTACCATGCTGTTTCTCAAATAAGTAATACCTTCTGTACCTATGGGTAGTACACGGAATACCTAGGATTCTCTTCTGTGCCAAGTGGTAAGGTGCCCTTCGGTTGTGCGGCCGAGTTTCGTTCTTTTGTACCTGGTATTGTAGCGTTCGGGGAAACCAAGGTTGGAATGGTTACAGGTTACAGAAGTCTATTTATTGTGAACATTCTTCTTCACGTCGGGCTTTGAAAGCTGGCGCAGAATGCACAGATGCACGGGTGTCCGCTCCTTGAGGCATTTACTTGCCTTGAACTTGCGGAAGTATTTGGGCAATTGTCTATGACGAATTGGGTTGCGTTAGTCGCAGTCTCATTTCCAAGTTTTTAAATCCGTCAAATGTTCGACAGCGCTTCAAGAAGGTATTGTGGCACATTTTCTCAGGGCAGTATGTGGAGGAACATCCTTGTCCGTGCTGGAATCTGAGATACTAACCGGTAGGTCAGATTCTTGACTGAGAACAGATCACTCATTCTTTTCAGTTGCCAAAATACAAAAAATAAAGGCAATCTATCCACGCCACAATTATGTTGGTGAATATGAACGACTCTCGTCTTCCAACAATGAAGAAAACGTCTTCCAAGCTAAGCACGAGAGACAGTTTCTTCCTTCAAGTAAACGTTGATGCTGCGACACTGTCAACTAGTAGCACTACAGATAAACTGTTTGTCAAGCAGCAGGGGGAACTTGTCAACGACCTTCCAGATTCAAAATCGGTGTCGTGCAGCCAGTCGTTCATTGTCACAACAAGAACTGACACTTCCTCCGTTGTATCAGCCGACTCAACGATTACATCGGTGAACTCTGACGAGTCAGGAAGACCTGGTGGTGGTACTGGTCAAAAAAGTTCTCTGAAACGAGAATACGCACCAAGTCGATCATTGCAGCATCAACAACAAGTTCGAGGAATCCAGTTCAATCTGGCTGTCCTTCAGCAACGGCATGTAGCACTTCATGAATACACCGCGGAAGAGCGCGATGCGTGCTGGTTTCGAGGCGATGAATATGCCAAAATTAACCTCTCTTGCTGCAAGGAAATCAAAATGATCGAGCAAGAACAAGGTCGTTGTGGTCGTCCTGGTCTTTCAAACACGATACAACAACAAACAAACAATGGCAAATACTACTCCCGTGGGTTGGAGTCGCACACTCGACTAGCTGCCATCGCCAAGAACCAGAATCGGCGTCTCGCTTGGGATGCTGTTCTTGATGAACAATGCGATCAATCGTCCCTGGGTGTTGTCGACGACGAAGCCATTGCGAGCAGATACCGTGATTCATCATGGAATTGCAAAATTTGGGCGATCTGCGTTGCCCAACAAGATCAAAGAGTGGCTGAGTTAGTTTATGATACCATGCTTGACTAGCAGTACATCATGCTCACTGTCTTTTGATAAAAGAATAGAATCCTGTACAAAGTTTGAAAAAACGTGTTAATAGGAGTGCGGTAGTCAAGGTTTGGTTTTTGTTCGTGTTGGTCAAATGCTTTGTTGTACGTCTGTTCGTCAACTCTCGTACCATTGACCAACTTGTAACCTGTCAACCTTTCGTTCTTGGCCAACAAGAGCAAAGAAGGGCGGCTGAGTTGTTTTATGATATGATACTAGCAGCAGGGTGTCGTGTTTGGCAGTCATGATAGCTAGATAAGAATAGAAATCCATTCGAAATAAATGAAGTCGAACTTGCATTTCCGTGTAATGTGTGTGAGAAACATCCGTTCCTGCTTTGTCGCTCGAGTATATATAAATCCTACTAGTACTTGTGAACTTCGCTTTCACCCCAAAAAACTTGTACTACAGCATATTTAGTATCCAGAAAAATATCTTGGCAGATCTAGTCGTACCTGGGAAATTGATTTTTGGTCTCATGCCTCCAAAACCGGCAAAAAGTGAGAGTGTCATTATGGGGCAATTTTATAATTTGAGGCTGTGCAGTTGAATAACCCTGCCTTCCCTCGGATCGGGATAGAACAAAAATGTGCTTCATGCAAGAAGATACAGGAGCACCTTTTGAACATTATCCCTCACCATGTTGAGAATGCGCTGGCAACGACAATGTTGCATCTTGGAACGGTGACGGCCTGCACGATCACGGTCGAACTGTTGTCACTTTTTCCTTCGCATTCTTATTTTATTCATAGAATTTATGAACTGGGTGCGACCAAAGTCGTTTTGCCATATCAAATAATACCGTTTTTGAACACTCTCCCGATGACAGAATCTTCCCATTCCTTCGAATGATCGTTAGGATGAAAAACAAGAATACAATGCTTACCAGAACACCAGATTCCTTTTGTACCAACAGCAACAAATGGATTATTGACAACTTGAGTGAAGCATCGGTCCGAAGTAAGTCCACGGTAGCAACTGACACATCCTTCATAGTATCAACGGCGCCCATCGTCGAATACGGCAAGACAACGTTCGAAGAATCCAATCCATCTGACTCTCCAAAAGCCAAGGCACCAGGCACTGGACTCTCTATGAATCCACCACGGAAGAACTCGATGCACGTTCGTTCCGGGGGAACGATTCTGCTCACATTGCTCTACCATGCCAAAAGGAAATCAAAATGCTCGAACGAGGACCATTCTTCAAGAACCTTGAAAACGATGACCATGATCGCAAGACAAATACTGCGCCCGAGGCTTGGAGGTTTCATACTCGTCTCCCTGCATTTGCATGGAACCAGAATCGATTTGTCTCGGCGTGCTGTTTTTGATGAACAAAGCGATCAATTGTCTCTGGGTGTTGGTGACGACGAGGCTATTTGCTTGACGCTACAAGGTACGATCCGGGGGGGGGGTCATAGGTGCAGTAAAGTAATGTTCTGGTGGGAAAATTTTGCTGCATATCCATATGAGGTACATACGTACCTAGCAATAGATGGACTTCCTCGACCAAATCGACGCTACAAACATAGTCGCCCTTCTTGACAATGATGTCTGGGATTGAGAATGGTCCGCTTCGTCCACAGAGGAACATACAATCCTACCTGGTACTATCGACCTTCGGTCGCATCTGTGTTTGTTCCCGAAACATGTGAAAGTGGGAAATCTATTTTCCGTCTTCAAGCATTAACGAAAATGTCCGCGCGTTGCTTCTTGTTCGAGTGTACTTGAACCGGCTAAAAAAGGCAGCGCGTCATGATGGGGCAGTGGAACAAAAGGCTTTTTCACTGGTTTATCGCTGTTTCATGCTCGGTTCTCCTGTACTACCGGTAGTTCCCAAGTGCTTGTTTGCATGACGCTTCCAAAAGTGGAGCGGGATGGAACAACTCCGATTCAAGAAGGATACTGGAGCATTTTTTGGATAAACGTCAAGATCAGCCCTCAAACACTCGGAGAATAGCTGAAAACGAATATGTTCCATCAGTCATTCTTGATAAGATGAAAAGACAAGATGCATGATCAGAGTTGCATTGTTGTGAGCTCACTCTTTGCATTTATTTCATGGAATTCATTGACAATTCTTTTGCTAGTATATCGCCCCAAAAGTAAAGCATTAAACGCCCTCCCAATGACAGACTCTAGTACTACCAAACCAAACAATACGGGGACTCGCTTGTTTCTTCGAATGATCATGATTCAGAAGAACATGTCCACCAAAGATTCATTCTGTACCAACAAAAAGGCAATTAGCCACTTTGATGGAAAATCGGTCCATAGTCACTCCACGGCCGCAACTGACGCATCCTCCGACGTATCATACGATGATTCAATTCATTCTTCCTCACAGTCAATAGATTCTGACCTTGATGCTACTCCTGGAAGAGGAAAAAGTACTCTGAAACGTGACATGCACGCCCCCAATCAGCAATCACTGCAAGAAGACAACGTTCGAAGAATCCAATTCAATCCGATGGTCGGACAGCAACGGCACTTGGCCCTCCATGAATACACCACAGAAGAACTTGATGCATGTTGGTTCCGACAAAATGAATATGCTCGAATTGCTCGCTCATGCCAAAAGGAAATCAAAATGCTTGAGCGAGGATTGACCAACCTTGTTCACGATGATCGTCGCAGATACTGCACCCGAGGCTTGGAATCTCATACTCGTCTAGCTACATTCTTGGCAAGGAACCAGAACCGTGTTGCCGCTCGGGGTCCTGTTTCTGATGAACAAAGCGATCAATTGTCTCTGGGTGTTGTTGACGACGAAGCCATTGCGAGCAGATATCGTGATGCATCATCGAGTTGCAAACTTTGGGCGATCGTCCGCGCTGGCCAACAAGATCAGAGAGTGGCTGAGTTAGTTTATGACATCATGCTTGACTACTACTAGTACCATTTCGTGTTCGCCATCATGTTCGTCGTCGTCCATGATAGATAAAAGAAAGGAGCGAAATCCATTCGATAGATGAAATGGCAAGAGGTGTCAACAATATACTTGTATGCACATGTGCTTGTCACTACCATGTACCGGCAAGGGAGTACTGGTACCTTGCTTATCCAGTAGCATCGGTAAGTGTGAATTTCTTCTCATAAAGGTACATACGTATATATCCGGTACAACATGGTACTTATAGTCGAACTCTACAACCGGTGAGATTGCAGATTAGTTCTGTGAAGTACCGGTATACATATCCTTCCGAAAAACACTGTACTTACGTATTAATACCGTATCCCGAATCTCTCGACAAATATGCAAGCAAAAAGTGCGATTTCGTTCTCGAGCAATATGACGATATGTCCGCGCTTTGCTTCGAGCCGTAAATAGGGTGAGCGTCATATGGGGCTTTGACATCTAGTAGTTTGGAATAGCCTGCCTTCCATGCGTTTTGTCCTTCGGGATAGAACACACATGTGCTTCCAAAGATACGGGACCACGTTTTGAACAATTTATGCAATGTGCGGGAAACCATTATTATGCACCCTGGCAACGAAGACAACCATGGTGTGCCTCATTTTTTCTCTTTAATCCATTCGTGGACTGTTACCAACAGAATGTGTGCCAAGTGATGAATTATGCCCATCGAACTGTGCGGAAGTGTTCCTTGTGCACATGTTTGATACAATATCGGGGAAACACGAGTGATATTCACAACGAGGTCTACTACGGTAGTATTTATTATGGTGGACGTTCATCTTGGGGTTGGGGTTGGAAAGCGGTAACACGTCTACATAGTTCCATGATGGCACGCTTAAGGATCCTGCAGGAAAAAAAGGGTTAAATCAAATCCCATGGAGGGGCAGTTGGTTATTCTTAGGAATTGGTTTCCATTAGTCGCCGTGTCGTTTTCTAGTTGAAGTTCGACAGCGCTTCTCTTCGTACCAAGGTGCTGGGGCATATTTTCTCGCCAGGCAACATTCATTCGTGCAGTACGATAATACCGAAGCACCAAGTCAGGTTGTAGCTCATACTTTTCAGTTACCAAAATACAAAATAAAAAGCCAACCTATCCACGCCAAAATGATGTTGAATATGAACAACTCTCTTCCAAGAATGACAACGTCTACCCAGGAGCCAAGCAAGGGAGAGTGTTTTTTCCTTGAAATAAAAATTGATGCTGAGGGGACACTGTCAACTAGGAGCAGTAGTACTAGTACTACAGATAAATCATTGTTTGCCAAGCAAAGGAAAATTGACATGAACCTTTCTGATTCAGAATCAGTGTGCAGCCAGTCCTCTATGGCCACAACTGACACTTCCTCCGTTATAACAGCTGACTCAACGATAATCTCGGAGAACTCTGAGCCAGCAGGAAGAAGAGGTGTTGCTACAAAAAGTTCTCTGAAACGAGAATCATGCGCACCAAGAAGTCCTCGAGGATCATCATTGCAGCAACAAGAACAAGAACGACAAGAAGTTCGAAGAATCCGATTCAATCCGGCCGTCCTTCAGCAACGGCATTTTGCCCTTCATGAATACACCACGGAAGAGCTCGATGCATGCTGGTTTCGAGGAGAGGAACATATCAAAATTACTCGCTCGTGCTGCAAGGAAATCAAAATACTCGAGCAAGAAGGTCGTGCACGACCACGACGTGGCCATGCCGACAAGATATTACTACCACCACTACTTAGTACAAACAATCGCGAATACTGCCCCCGGGGGTTGGAGTCTCACACTCGACTAGCTGCACTCGCAAGGAACCAGAATCGGCGTCTCGCTTGGGATGCTGTTTTTGATGAACAATGCGATCAATCGTCCCTGGGTGTTATCGACGATGAAGCCATCGCAAGCGGATACCGGGATTCATCATGGAATTGCAAGCTTTGGGCGATCCGCGTTGCCCAACAAGATGAAAGAATGGCTGAGTTAGTTTATGATATCATGCTTGACTAGCACCACATGCTCACTGTCCATAAATAAACGAATAGAATCTGTACAAAAAGGTTTTGAAAAAATAGGCATGTGTTCGTTCGTGTTGGTCAAATACTTTATTGAACGTCTGTCCGTCACCCCTCGAACATTGCCACTCGACGATGGCGACACGTCTGCATAATCTCGAGGCGGATACAAGAAAGAAAACCGTGTTGGGGACGACAGAGGTGAAACGAACTGCACGCACGGTTTCCCCGAAACTGACACCATTCAGTTTCCGATGTCTCTAGAACCGTTCACAACGGTCACCGAGGATGATGCATGTTGATCACTTTTCTAAATGGTTTTCCGTCGGAGACATTGACATCATCGATGAGCGTGGACTTTGCTAATCCCGTCCCGGCCTTGATCGGCTTTCAGGATGGACGAGTTTCTTTCGCAAGTTTGCCACACCAAAGGCACACACCCTGGCCGTGTCCATTGTCTGTTCCCACTTTTTTCCTTACCGTCGATAGAGGAAAAATTTCGGGTCAACTCCTCACGCCAAGAGAGAGACAAATATCCTGATACCTGTCACGCCCTAGATCGAAGATCAATTTTTGCGTCCAAGTAAAAGTCGGATCATCATGACAAGTACCATGCGTCGTCTCTCCGATGACGATGTACGAGCAATATTTGAGAGTCTCCACGGTTCACATCTTCCACCAGCCCATTTAAAGTTTGATATTGTTCCAGTGGGTGCGGATGGACTGAAACTTTCTCCACCTTCTTATGAATTTGAAGGTAAGTTTGCTGTATTCATCTACCACGAACGGTATCGACCTTTCGAGTTGATTCGATGAATCCGATCCAATGATATCCAATCTGAAAATCGTTCCGTTGTTTGAAAATCAGATGGACTGTATGTGTTGCTCCGACCCGAGAAACGACGAAAGCAACATGGGTCAGCGGCAGAAGCCTTGCGAGCAAGAGGGAAGAATACGGGTGGCAATATTCCTAGTCATTTAAAACATTGGGTGATGACCGATGTTCCTCCCGAAACATGCCCATGGAGTTTGTCAGGTCCACAGTTCCCACAACCTACAGCTATTCAACAGCGATATTGTTATCCCAAGGGCGACCCCGACTATGCGGGCAGAAAGGGTGGTGCGTTGTGGACCATGTACGGTAGAGATGGAAAAGAGGATTTTGAATTCCGTCTGTTGCATGTGTACTTTTCTGCCAAGCGGGCGATCAACAAAGGGGTGGCACTGTCGGAGGAAGATCGCTTAAAGCAACAACTTCAGGCAGAATCAGCGAATGCAGCGGCTGCATCCATGGTAGGAACTCCCAAACGTACTGCCAAGCGTGTTTCTCGTGCCGTTCGTTCACCATGGCAAGAACGAGCTGAGAATCGTGCGGCGGGAGGGAAGCGAAAACTGAGCGAAGAAAGTTTGTCACCTCGAGAGAATTCGAAATGGCCCCGGCGTTCTGGCTCCCCCATGAGGGATGCCCGATTCGCGTTGCTGCCCCCTCCGTCTCCGTTTCAAACTCGGCGTATGACAATGAGTGATCGTGAGGTTGGAGCTATCTTCGTGACCCCGAGTACTTCTGCTTCTCCTACCAACCAGGCATCGCAGTTGGGAAATCAATTCGATCAAGTCATATTTGACCACCCTCCCTTTCACATGGTCCCTTCTTTCGAAATCGACGAGCCAGGCAAATCCGAGGCTGACTTGTCCAAGAACCCGTTTCGCAGCAAGACAGGTCGTCCACAGATGGAATTTTGCCTGTCGGGTGGTGGACGAGCATTGATTGAGGGCGGGGACAGCTTCGTCTTTAATGATGCGGACGCGACAGAGATTGGGGGGAATGTGTTGGACTCTTGGAATGACCCATTGCTTCAACTGTCAGGCAAAGGTAGCTTTGATGACCCTGATCAAAAGAAGCGCCCTATATCACTTCATCCGCTCGCGGGTGGTCCTGTGACTTCTGCGGAAAGCTTAAAGTCTCGTCTGGGGTATGTACACGAACGAATTCGATCGAGAATTCTGGCCTATCCTCCTGCGGAGCAGGGACCCTTGCTTAGCATAGTTGCAACTTGGGCTCGTGCCGTGGCCGTGTCACCCCTTGCGCCGACTTGTCCACGTCACGAAGGCTCGATGTTGATACCGACTCGAATCAAGGATGAGCAAGACATCTCCAGCTTTCCTACCGCAGTTTAGCTGGCTCTTGATTCCTCAAAAGGAAGGGTGTTTGGGACTTTTAAGCCCACTCAACGCACATGGAGAGAAGTCGTTGATTACTAGTAATGACAAGTAGACACGACCTCATCTTGATACGTTAGCTACAGTAGGAACTTCACAGTGCTGCGATGATAGACTAGGACGATAGAGTTACCACTGCCGCGGTCGAACATTCTAAAAACGACAATTCCACAACCTTTGGTCTATATATACGCATTGGCAACCTTGCTTAATCCATTCGTCCCTTGAGCTCTCTGGTAATCACTGCATCCTTGGTGATGATATGCACTATTCCACCCCAACCAGACAAGGCATCACGATCCACACTGCTCAACAGTGCTTGTGCCAAAGTTTCAAACAATTGATCGGGATCCATATCCGGTCGGTACAAGGTCTCACACATTCCATACATGTTACCCGTACAAGTTCCCGTGACGACAAAGTCCTTGGTGTGGACGGGAGCACCAATCAAATCCATACTACTCAAAAAGGGTTTACCCGTTTCTTCATCTAAACCCGCCACGACGGGTTCACAAAAGTAGGGTCCGAATCGTTTTTCATACAACAATTGGGAGAGTAAATGAGAGAGGACTTGGGGACTCATTTCCCGTTCTTCCTTGAGACCATACAAGTTGCGTCGAAATTCCAAGAGTTGATGCAAGGTTTGAACATCGGTAGCCAATCCACCCAAACCCACATAGAGTTTACTATGCAAGGGAAAGACTTTGGTAAAGTCTGTTGCCACGGTATGAAGGCGAGCTCCCAAACGTCGATCGGCGGCAATCCCGACACAATCCTTGCCAGCCATGGCAATAATGGCAGCACCATTATATTCGAGAATTGACATTTTGAATCAATCAATAGTAATTATAATAATAAAGAGACTGTGATGATAGAGGATCAAGGAAATAATGATGAGCAAGGCCTTGACAGCAAGAGCACCTTCGAGTTTGCTTCCATCCGTCTACCGGTAGGATCCTGTCACAGTCCGTACTACCGATGCGGATGGAAGCTTGACGATTTGACCAAAGCTCGACTGGTGGGACCCGACCGGTCGGAGGTTTTGGTTTGATCGAAAGAGTCAAGTATCGACCCGGCTCGTCCGGCTAAGTAAATCGCTTCCTGCAACAACCACATACAGTCATGAGAGTAAATGATACCAAATTCGATTCGCACATCTGATACAAGAAAAACGGTCGTCCTCGCGTCTCACACAATTGCGTGACAAGGACTTGATTTTGAAAACTGACTACACGTGCGCCAACATCGTGGACACACCACATATCAATCATCTTCCAGTTGTTAAATTGGTAGATCCGTAGATCCATCCATCCATCCAGATACCGCACTACGTGTGACCTTGTTGGGTTGTTGATATACCAAGATGGGTGCCAAGCAGAACAAGAAATCACAAAATAAGACCCAGGCAAAAAAGGCTCCGGTAGACCATGATCAGGAACTTGTCAAGGGCAACACCAACAATAGCATTGGAACGGACTTGGCGACGCTTTGGAGAGAAACTATTCAAAACAATAACAACAACAAGGCCCTCTACCTTTGGGGTGTCTTACCTCTGGTCCTCCTTGCACTATGGAAATCCACGACGACTACTCCCCCAGCAGTGGTAGATGTCAACAAGAGTCCTTTGGGCCGGGTATTGGACCACGTGGTTCAAGTGAACCGAGAGCTTGTGTGGTACGATCATGAAATTCCCTTTGACATTGTGGATCGTACTGTTGTTGCCAAACAAAATATTTCCAAGGGGTCCTTGATTTTGGATATTCCCCGACCCACTCATTTGTGGTCCACCGATGCACTCCAGGATCCCTTTATTCGGCAAAATCTCTTTTCGGCTCGCCATGACGTAACGGGTCACTTGGTTGATCACAAGGCCTATCTTGCTGCCTATTTGGCCATGCAGGCCAACACTACCAGTTCCTATTCTACCTACTTGAACTATCTTCCCACCTATCAAGACTATGCGGCTCATCCCATCTTTCAACCCTTGGAACGTTTGGCCAAAACCTTTGCCACTCATTCCATGGCCTACATTCTCCTTCGCAATCAAAAGTTGGAATTTGAATCGGAATATCGAGCCTTTGTTCGTCAATCTCCCGTCTTTGTCCAACAAGTTCCCACCCTCCAAGACTATTTGGTTGCCCGAATCCATGTCGTCTCTCGGGCCTATTCAACTCTTACCACTCCCCAAGAATCCGATGTCGTGGGAGGTTCCTCTGCTGATTTGGATTTGTACTTGCGGGCTCTAAACTATAATTATGCCAAGGATGGATTTACCGTCATGGTTCCAATTTTGGATGCTCTCAATCATCATCACCTTAATTACAATGCCGAGTACCGCTACAATCCCGATTCTCATTCCTTCAGCATCATGGCGGCTCAAGACATTACCGTCGACACGGAATTGATCATTAACTATGGATCCAAAGTGGACCAATGGTACGTACTAACCTGTAAGATGCCTTCTGTGTGGATTATTTGTTTGATTTCACTCACCGTTCCACCTTTATATCATCTTCCCACGTGTACCAAAATAATAAAGGCTCTATACCAATTACGGATTTGTCAATACCGATGGTTCGGGACGTGCTGGAGCCTCCTTGGCGGCCTACCATACCATGCAAGCGGCCAAAGTTTCTGTTCCTCGCGAGGCTGCTGCCTACAAGGAATATCAAACATCACTTCGCAATGAGCTCCTCAACTACTTTCACTATGACGATGGCGTTGACCACTGTGTTGGAAGCAAAGAGGGCACTACCCCCCTTCAACAATTGCTGGATGAAGGTCTTTTCGAATTCAAGCAAATGAAATTCAACCTCTTGAAAACCATTGTCCACGATCCCCTGCGATGGATGGTATCGCTTCCACCACGCAATGCCACTTCTGGTTCCATCATTCCAACCTTTTCCAGGGACGTCCTGGCGAGTCTTGATCAGGATAGTGGCTTGATGGGTATTATTTCCACTTGTCGTTTGTTGGCAGTGACCAAGGAAGATTACACAGGCCGTGCCAAAGAAGTTCTAGAGGGTCTCTTGAAGAAATATAGTATCGCTGAACCCAAATTCCGAATGATTCCTGGATCACCCGAGTTGGAGTATCGTTCCCGAGTCTGGTTGAAACGTTTGGTGTTGGCGGCCCTGCAGAAATTCAAGGATTGCTCCACAACCTCTTCGTCGTCTGCCGAAGAAGCCGAACGTCTCGTTGCCCTTCAAACCAGCAACAACGGTGTTCCACCGACGCTCCAAATCATGGAATCCCACGTCCGACTGGAGGAGCTCCAAACATTGGAATTCTTGCTTGAATATACCAATCAATACCTCGAGAAAGAAAAACATGCTGCCAAGCACATTCATGAGAAGCCTTGCCCCGCCGAGTTGTCTGCCAATCTGTAAACACGGTTAGGTATCGCTCGAGAAATGTGAGAACAACGTTCATATATACCATATACCTCGGTAGATTCACGAAGTAATAGGAATAATTTCACATTATCCATAAACAAGAAGCAGATGTCAATTAGATATGCAGTTGCAGGAATGACGTTTCTGTACGACATGGAGAACGTTTCAAATCGCCTCTTTCCTTTATATAAAGCCTAAGCGTGGCATCGGCTGTCTGTAGTTGCACGTTTTTGTCTCTTGTTCGCGCTGGCACAGGCCTTAAAGAAAAAGGTTGGTTCATGGTCAAACTATAAACGCCGTTTGGGTTCGCCTTCGTTCGTTTTAAATATCCCACTGACTGTTAGTTTCTCCCAATTCGCGCGACAATACATCTGCCGGTAGTAGAATTGTTCCCCGCAATGCACTTTTTTTCCCTCTTCGCTTTTTATCAGTTGATAGCGTTACCGACACTGTACCGGCTACGTGATGCGTGCCACCTCCCGGTACGAAACCTGCCGGATATGGTGGCACAAAACGAATCCACATTCGGCCATTTGGCGGGGTTTCATCCCATTACCACCTGGCCAAAAATTTGTGAGACAGGTGAGATCGAAACGTTTTGTTGTAATCCTCTTGGCCATCTCTATTTCTTTCTCGCACACGTCTTGCTCTACTATCTGACTGGGTTGACTATCAATCCAAAGACGGTCGATCGAGCATCGCGCACAACGACTTTCCATAGGAGGGTTTCCTTTTGAATAGGTGGACCATCCAAGCTACAAGGACAATGATCCACCTAGGCGAAAAAAGCTCGTTGCCCCTACATCAAGCGGTTATTACAAGATTTCAACCACGAAAGTGTGGCTTTCCAGTAATTGACTATTCTTCCTCCACACCAAAGAAGTCAACAATGATGATTCACAGCAAGAACAACAACAACAACAACAACAACAAAAACAAGAAAATTATGCAACAACGATCCAAACGACATCGTTCGGTGCACATACGACAGGATCCTCCAGGTTCGGATCGCCCAAGTGATTCTCCTTCACTTATCCATGAAGAGCAAGAACAAGACAATTCCAAGGAAAAAGAAGAATCCGTCCAACATCAGGCATCTCTATGTTCCAAGAAAGAACATGACCCTACCGATTCAGTAGACTGTACATCATCGTCATCATCGTCATCATCATTACTACGACAGTCTAATGCTTCCAAACGTCATTGGATGTTTACGCACAAAGATACAACAACTAGTACTCTAATCAACAATCAAGAAGAAGTACTCCAAGGGGTGATACATCATGATGATAACGAGGACAACGAAGAACACAATCAACAGAATGATGATCTCCTTGCTCCTCGTTCTTTTCCATGCACATTTAATTCTCTTATCCACCAGTCTCCCCTTCCTCCTCGGACTCATTACAATGATCGCCTCTTCCTTCGTCGAAGAAAGGCTGCCATTCCTACCCAACTTTTAAAGTGGGCATTTGATGCTAGCATGTCCTTGTATGATCATTTGGGTGATGATGAAGATGAAGATGATGAAAATGGTAATTATCATTGTTATCATGATGCGGAAAATGACGACTCGGTGGAAAAATCATCGTCTTGCGTTTTTGGATCATGATGGTAATCATCTTGATCTTGAATATCCCAAGCAACCACTACGACGAGGACGACGATGAATATAGTAGCTTGTTCCGTTCCTCTCGATTGGTGCATCCACTCCTAGCAAGGGAGGAAATTCAACGCTACAGCTGTATATAACATGGAAGAGGAAGGACAAGATCGTGATCAACGGGTATGATGATTCATGCTCGAACAAGCAACCATTGCTTAGCGGCAACAAGAACAAATAATCGAGGACTCCTCCACGACCAAGATCTCATTGTGGAGGTACATGGTGACAGATAAAAGCAGCTTAAATCACCACGATATCCACCTTGCGACAACTGATCGAGGGGTAATCATTTATAACCAAATTGTTAGTATATCCTAGGAGACGAATGGTAGTACTACCTGATGATAGTGCGAGACAGCAAGCACGACGACAAGAAGAACCGGTACTAGTAGACGGAAGAAAGATCCAGCCACCACTAGTGGCAAGAACCCACAAACATTCCTGATGGATCAAGAACAACCACATAAAATATCACTAACTGTACCAGGTAAAAAGCTCAAAAACAAAGATAGACTGGTTTTATTTCTACCAAGTCGAAATCTGTTAAAGTTCAAGCTTCTTCTTATTGATATAGATGCTCTTACTGTTAACAATTCGAAGGCACAGAAATAGTGTTTGCGTGGGACGGCTCTTCGGACGGGCGAATTTCAATCGGATGACGCAATTCCGTTACACGGAGTAATGCATAAGTTCGGACAATGACCACTTGCGATAGGGATATATAATTATCGTTTCTCCATTCTATGGGAACTATACGCT
>SWEM01000485.1:0-23613 GCA_019593585.1 Nitzschia palea | reverse complement strand
CGTTTTCGTTTATTCTTTTCGTTTCTTGGAGCGACGTTCCTCTTCCGAGTCGCTGCTATCACTATCAGAGCTGGAAGAGTCGCGAGATCTTTTCCCGTGATGTTTCTTACGGCGCTTGCGCCTTTCCTTGCGATCGTGAGATGATTCATCAGAGGAATCATCATCATCGCTTTCACTCGAGGACTCATTCCTTCTTCGCTTGCGGTGCTTTCGTTTACTTGTCGACGACTCTTTCTTTTCTCGTTGCTTCACCTCGACTTTAACAAACTCTTCCTCACTACTGCTCGAAGGATCTTCCAATAGTTGCTGTAGCTGCGGATCGATTGTCTCGGGACCTTGGACGCCACCCGACCTACGTTGCTTTCCCCCCTTCAATCCCCGGTATAACGCTGCGGTAAAGTTGTCACGTTTGGCACCATCCGTCAAGTTTTGACTGCGAGCCATTTCTAGGACACTACGGGCTTTCTCCTTGTCCGCTTCGGTGACACCTCCATCCTTCTTTTCCGTGTCATTGGCATATGGGTCGTGACCGATGGCGGTTTGCCAAATGGCATGTGTTTTGAGTGTCGCACTCGTACTCATGCGATTGTTGTGGGGCATTCGGACTCTTCCAGCACTTGCAGGCATGTTGACTGTTTATTGTTATATGTCAAGGTTTGTATAAGAATTTGGCAAACGTTCTCAACGTTATCTATAATACCGGAAACTTCTTTCTGTTTTGTATAGCAGTCAGTGAGATTGATGTGATGTGATATGTGATGTGCGAAGAAATGAAATATGGACTGCTGCCTGTAATCCGGAAAAAAGGTCGAAGTAGTCAATCCCACAGGAGACGTTGGGTGCAGTTTCCACAAACGAGGTGTCAATTCCCGAATTCGAAGACGTCACCCCATCGATGGAATGAAGTTCTGGATGTGGTTCGAACATGCACGAATCAGAGCCATGGAAATTCTTGCGATTCTCGCAATGAACCTAAAATGGATCTGTCGGTTGGATTGAAAAGATGGTTGTTTTAGTTGTCACTGTTACATTGGTACCGGTATTGCGGTCGACTTGTTGTACACTGATATAATAAGACCATGGTGGCTACTTTCCCTTGTATCCAAGTGGAGGACTTTGCAACTGTGAATTTTGATATAGATGCAATAGCTTGTTAATATATATTATCTCTATGATTTGACTGGCTTCAATCAATCGTAATGCACTAGTGAAATTGGCGGACAATATGTATTGTAGTTTGTAGGATGCCATAACAGATACAGAATGCGGCGGGACTTTAATAGCGGGGATGCCCTCAGAAAACATGTAAGATGATGAAAGTGATACAATGGGAACAACATCAAAGTGGAAAAAGTGTGGAACTGCACCGTGGATCTATTGTCTCCTGCGACGCAAGATCCAATTAGCAGCTCGTCGCAAAGGGTTGCGTGGGAAAGGTTCTTTCTGCAAGTCGTCGCGGATGGTGGTCTCAACTTCATTCGTGGACGGCCAGTCACTTCCGGTTGTCACGAAGCGAAACTCATTGGGTGCACTGAACAATGATCCAAGTGGCGAGTGAGTGGCCAATGCCAACACGAAGTCGCACAACGATTATCCAATCAGCCATGGGAGACTTACTCGTCATACACTTTCCTCCTTGCAGTCGGATATTCCACAGTATTGTACCAAGTACTCTTGAACGAGCCAAGGTTCTCAGGGATATCCAAAGACCATGCTAGCCGTCCGGTTGTGGTCCTTGGTCTGGTGAAATGTTTGGAAGCTGAGAACGCGTCGCTCAACCAAGACTGTAGAACCAGCAAGAGCATTGGAATGAATCGAATGATGCTAGAAGACTTCATTTTTGTAGCAATTGTAGGAACGACTCCACGAAACTCAGAGATGTAATTTATGAGATGGATTGGTTCCGAAAGGAATGCTGCCGTTAGTGGAAGCAGGAAGTCGCAGGCATCAAAGAAATGAGGTGCACTCTCTTTTGATGACACCAAGAGGAGTCGTACTTCGAAATGAGAAAGAGTGAAATTGGTTGGCCTAACGCAACCTTTTGTGCCGCTGTGCATGCATGAAGTTCTTACATGTCATAGCACAGGTGACAAGTTCCGTGCGCAGTTGTTGACACCTCTTCGCAGCATAGCCGGCGAATGAGAAATGCGACAATCGGCCCAACCTGGGCATTTGGCGATTTCTACCTCGGGCGTGGCACAGAACTTCATTTGTATAGACGCACTCTGACTTCAAAATCAATGACGTTAAAAAAGGTGTTTTCAAAACTTTACTGGAACAAACACGCTGAAATCAATTTGCATATGATTCGAAAAGTCGCTAAATACTACTTTTTGATACGTCGGTTCGCATTCTGGATTCAAGTGTCGCATTCGCCATCCCCACGACCCACGACGTTTTTCGATATTTCAAGTCCACGTAGGACAGTTTGTGACCGTAGGTATATGTAGATGACACAATTTATCGCCGATTCACCTTACTTTTGTGATGACCAAGGAGAGGTATTTCATCTTGGTCATCAACCACTGCGATTACTATACTTTGTGGTGGTTGAACTCTTTCACTACGCTAGGACTCCTTCAGAGCACTGGACTTGTGCGTTGGAGACCATGCAACTATTCCAAGAAGCGACGACGTAGATCATCGATAGTAGCTTAGTCTCAAGATTATCAGAATACAGTTGGTATATGACAACAAAGCAATATCCGGTTGTGATGCATAACTTGGTGTATTGGTGATCTAGTGCCTCGATACAGTACCGGTACCAGGTAGCTTCCCTGACTTGCAACAAATGGTGAGAGCTTATTCGACTGTGAATCCACCATAAGTACCGTATTATATTAGGTAGTCATCCACCTGTGGCTCTCTGGTCGACTGTTCCTATTGGTCGACAATCGCTGACACCCTTCTACCTCATCTTTTTCCGGTGTTGAAATAAAAGGACTCTACATTCATTTTACGATATTGAGAATTATAAAAAGTTGTTGACGCGAAAGCTTTCTATAAATTGCGGCACTTCACTTACAGTTCACTTCACGCGATGTCAGATTTCTGGATCGTTCTTGTCGGATGCTGGGTGCTGGTATGGAGCTATGGATCCGGTTTATCCCCCGTCTTTGGACTGTCAATATCATGTAGCACGACTCGTCGGCAGTTTTACAAAGGCGTTTCCGCATTCGTACCGATTGTTGCCGGAGCAGAGTCCTGGTTCATTCCAATATCCGAAGCGTCCGACTTGCAGGATACATCTTCGAGTCGCGATGTTGTGACCATGTTGGCTTCCACTGGCCGCATCAACAATGTTGCGTACAAGACAGTCACCTTGAATATCCCAAAGTATGGCGTACAAATTCCTGTTGCTTGCTGGTTTCCTACCACTTCCTCGGGCCAGAGTAACGCATTTCTACCCAAAGCCAAGTATCGGCATAAAATTTCTGTCCGAAGAATTGGTGAACTATTAGCTGGTTGGGAATTTATTCCAGAATTTGCTTCAAAGAATTTTGAATTTTCGCCGAAACTTTCCTTTGGATACCTTGTGAATGGGGAACCCTTGTCCATGCCATTGTCGGGATCTTCCAAAGTCGTGATTCTATCGCATGGATTTTTGGGCAGTCGGTTCGATTTGTCGCACATTGCCGAAGACCTGGCGGGCCAGGGTTTTGTCTGTTTCAGCCCTGAATATCCCGAGTCGCTGGCGGCATCCTACCCCCGAGTACCAGGTCTTGATCGAGACGCGGTCAACAATGCTTTATTGGAATATGTTGAAGCGACAGTCAAACCATCGGCGTACGGAGTGGTGGGCCATTCCTTGGGTTGCGGAACGGCTCTTCGACTGGGGGATTCTTCTTGGGCAAGAGTTTTGATTGCAGGTCCTCCAGCACCAGCAGATTCTCCGTCACCAGTCTTGTTGATTACGTCGACTAATGATGTATTCGTTCGATCCAGCGGTCGTCCCTTGGTGATCCCTCCCATGTACCAACGTCTACAGGAAGGCAATCTTCCAACCACTATTCCTCGGACTTCAGCCCTTGTCTTTGATCGACCCAATGGTCCCAATCACATCTCCTATCTGTCAGAGAATGTCAACGACGCCATGGTGAGCTTTCTATCGCCACTCTTGCCTCTCGCGCAGGCCTTGTCGATACCTGTACTAGACTTTGATACCTATCAAACATCACGAGACGCCAAGCCTACCGCGGCTATCATCCGACCGTTGATTTCCAGCTTCATGGTACAGCAAATGGCATCACCGATCGACGTGCGATAAAGATCAGGTGCGCTATTCCAAGTTGCAGAATGATTCAACAAAGATGCCTACGGAGATATTGTAGTTTGCACCACGACAAGAAAGATTGCAAGCCATAATAATGACCATTCCTATGATCTCATAGATTATCACCATACAAGCATGCGAAAGGGATCTTTTGGAGGATCTATGAAAGTGGAATTGCCTGGGTAGGTAGTTCCCTTCCGATAGTAGCACACAACACGGACTTCTCGTCCCTGTTCTGTTTGAGAGAATCTTACAACTGAAAGTGATTGCCAAACGGTAAATACTTGGGATTGCCATCCAATCACTGGCGTCGAAGATGGGATCAATTGACAACAAACAACCATATCCTTTTACCGTGACCATTTCTTCGAAGAATTTCTTGGGATCCTACCGGCAGTAAAATCTTCCGCGTGGCGAACTGTTCTTCTCGAGCTCCTGACATGATAAATCTGTTTTGTTCGTAGGAGGAACTACGTGGTTTTGAATCTGAGAGCTCGACGACGCTCCACCTATCACCATCCAGAGTTTTCGACGGTTGCCACTGTCAGCAAGATCTCGTCAGGTAGATTCTACGCATGTTCAGTAAGTTGTTTGAACTGCGTCGTTCGTATCGCCCGAATGGGACTGCTAAAAAATGGATGATGGGTGTCGTGTTTTTGACCAATTCCGATCTCCATGTTTCTCTTTGATTTTTTTGTCACACAAGTTGTGCATTCGTGCACTTGAAAACGAAACCTACCACAGTGAAACATGATCATCCTACAACGTTCCGCAGTTCTAGCGTTGCTTGTTGCAGCGGCTAGCTGGGGAAACAACCCGACAGATGCTTTTGTCCCCTCGACGCCCAGAAACCTAATTCCGTCCTCGTCCAGTGTTGGTGTTCTGAAGCGAACTCAAGGGATCAGTCCTCCTGTGAACAACAATGCTCGCCTCTACAACGCTGGAGCTCGGCGGCATTCGTTTGCTCTCAAGATGGCAACGGAAGATTTCGACCAGATGAAATACACGGAGGCCGCCTGGGCTGGCATTGCTGCTCTCACCCGAGTCGCGGACTACTATCAATCGAATAACGTCGAGAGTTTTCACTTGTTGGACATTATGTTGAATCCATTCAAACACAATGGTGGAGACGATGCCGAGGCTGGCAAGCGTGCTCTCGAAAAACTGTTTGCTCAAGCTGGTGTCGACGCCCAAACCATGCGAAAGGAATTGGAAGAATATCTAGGCAATCAACCCAAAATTCAAACTGGCTCCACACAAAAGAATATGGGACAAACACTTCCCAAGGTCTTGGAAACTGCTCGACAAATTAAGTCGACCCTTGGAGATAGTTTCGTGTCGACTGAAATTCTTATCCTGGCCTTGGCGAAAGAAGACTTTCAATTCACCACCAATGCCCTCAAGAGGCAAAATGTCACTTACAATGACCTTATGGCCGCCCTCAAGAAGCTTCGAGAGAGATCAGGGCCTGTAATTTCGCGAGCGGCAGAAAATATGTACGATGCTCTTTTGAAGTATGGAATCGACTTTACTGAGAGAGCCGAAGAAGGAAAGCTGGACCCAGTCATTGGTCGTGACGATGAAATCCGCCGGGCCATTCAAATTCTAAGTCGCCGGACCAAGAATAACCCAGTCCTCATTGGAGATCCTGGAGTTGGAAAGTGAGTAATCTAAGTTGTGATTCTGACTTTGTGTATTTTGTTACCCTGCGACTCACAATCAAGTCAGGACTGCTGTTGCTGAAGGTATTGCACAGCGAATAGTTCAAGGAGATGTTCCTGACAGTTTGAAGGGTTGCCGCCTGATTGGTTTGGATTTGGCGGCCCTTGTGGCTGGTGCAAGTATGCGTGGTGAATTCGAAGAGCGCCTCAAGGCCGTCCTGGAGGAAGTTACCAAGAGTGATGGAGAGATCATTCTATTCATTGACGAAATGCATACAGTTGTTGGCGCTGGGGTGAGTTTTTCTTGTTCTCTTTCTTTGCATTTGATCCACAACTTATGTACAAGTTCTCAATTGTTATCAATCATCTTGTTCTTCCCAGTCCGCACAAGGATCCATGGATGCCTCGAACTTGTTGAAGCCGGCATTAGCACGTGGTCAGTTACGATGCATTGGTGCCACCACCATTAACGAATACCGCAAGTACATTGAAAAGGACAAGGCTTTGGAACGCCGCTTTCAACAAGTGATGATTGATCAACCATCCCCAGAAGATACCGTTTCTATTCTTCGTGGATTGAAACCCAGATACGAAGTTCATCATGGAGTACGTATTCGAGATGAAGCTCTGCTCGCTGCAGCCAAATTAAGTCATCGTTACATTCCAGATCGCTTCCTCCCTGACAAGGCTATCGACCTTGTCGATGAGGCTTGTGCTAAATTGAAGAACGAATTGACATCCAAACCTGAAGTTCTGGATGAAATCGACCGACGAATTATTCAATTGGAGATGGAACGTCTTTCCCTTAAATCAGATTTCGAAAAAGATGAGGACGCGAAGAAGAACACACAAGTTGAGAGTGACCGTTTGTATGGTATTGATCGCGAACTAGAACAACTTCGACGTCAGTCAGAGGACCTCAATATGAGATGGACGGCTGAAAAAGGAGGAGTAGAGCGGCTCAAGAACTTGAAAAATGAGATTGCTGAAGTAAATCTTGAAATCGACAAGTGCGAACGTGAATTTGATTTGAACACTGCGGCTGAATTGAAGTATTCGAAGTTGCCCAATCTCGAACAAGAACTCGCAAAGCTCGAGGCTATTGTCGAAGTGCAAGCCGAGAGTGGTAACGGAGAAAGAATGCTGCGCGATGAAGTCGTCGCTGATGATATTGCAAATGTGGTTGCAGTTTGGACTGGCATTCCACCTAACAAACTTCTTGAAACAGAGCGTGATCGTATCCTAAACATGGCGGAAAATCTGAACCAACGAGTTATTGGTCAAGATGAAGCGATCGAAGTGGTGACTGAAGCAGTTCAGCGCTCGCGTGCTGGCCTCAACGATCCAAGCAAGCCCATTGCGTCTTTTATCTTCCTGGGACCTACGGGAGTTGGAAAAACAGAGCTCTGCAAGGCATTGAGTGAATTTATTTTCGACGATGAAGATGCGGTAAGTGCTTCGAATGAAAACCCTTGTTGTCTTAGAGCTGACGCTCACCCGTGTGTTTTAGCTTGTTCGTTTCGATATGAGTGAATACATGGAAAAGCATACTGTGTCTCGCCTGTTGGGTGCTCCACCAGGTTACGTAGGTTACGATGAAGGAGGCCAGCTAACCGATGCCGTCCGCCGCAAACCGTACTCCGTCTTATTGTTTGATGAGATGGAGAAGGCGCATCCTGATGTCTTCAACATTATGCTTCAATTGCTCGATGATGGACGATTGACTGACAGTAAGGGCACCGTCGTGAACTTCCGAAACACAATCGTGATTTTCACAAGCAACATTGGAAGTCAAGACATTTTGAACTTGCAAGGTGACGACGAAGAGCAAAAGATCGAAATGCGCGAAAAGGTGACTCAGGCGATGAGAGATCACTTTCGACCCGAGTTCTTGAATCGTATCGATGAGCCCGTAATCTTTAACAGTCTTGGCAAGAAGGAACTTCGCGGTATTGTCAAATTGGAAATCAGGCGCCTTGAGAAGCGATTGGCTGAACGCGACATTACTATCAGTTTGACAAACGATGCTCTTGATTTCTTGGTGGACGTGGGATTCGACCCCATCTATGGTGCTCGTCCATTGAAGCGTACAATCCAAAGGGAACTTGAAACTGTGATTGCGAGAGGAATCTTGGGCGGATCGTACGGTGACGGAGATTCTATTATGGTGGATGTCATCAACGAAAGATTGAGTGTACAGAAGTCAATCACACCTAGTATCGACGCCGCCCAGCCTCTACCAGAACTTACTCCCAATGCCTACACCTTCGAGTAACATGGCAAGTGTGACCCCCCTAACCCCATTCAATGGGCAATACCGTCCAAGTGGGACAATCGCTAGAATTTGCTGATAACCCTTTAAAAGGATTCGTTTTCCCTATCCTGAAGCTCCATGGTATAATTACATTTCAGTTTCATGAAAAGTTGTTAGATTGATTATTTATTTCCAGGACAGGACATTGGCACAAATGCCAAAATCTTTTCGTAGCTATAACCCACGACAAGAGTGTCTGCATTCACAATTCAAACGAGCCAACCGGCAGGATATCTTTTATTACTTATTACTATCTCTACTACCATGATGAGAATTATGGTTATCAAACTTGCACTGCAACAAGAATACGATAGTTGTCCTTTGTGCACAAAGAATCCATCAAGTCGATTGTTTGTTTGTTGGACAGATGAACAGACGCCAGCGATGCTAGCCTCACCCGGGGAAAGAAAGATGGCCATGACGATGAGAGGTGAGTGTGCGTTTTTTGACAAACGATTATCATGTACAACACCGTGTAGTTAAAGTATACTTGGAGCCAAGCTTTTTCTCACACTCAAAACGATTTGACGTGAAAGTAAAATAACAAACGGCAGCGTAGAACCGCCAAGAAAGCCAAAGCGGTTTTCTCAAAGATCAATCCACTCTCCACTCGACGAGTTTTTGTTCCAATTTCGTGTTATACCATGCACGCCTATTACACCGCGAGGATGATATTGGGAGGCAGCAGTGGCAGCAGCAGCTGTTCCTCGCGAATGATTCAAAGATCATTTGCAGTATCGGCTGTTGCTCCAACAACGTCTACCTTGCGACCATTGGCGTCTATCACTGCAGTGTTGCGGCTCGCCACCTCGCCTGTCCAATGTTGTCGAACCTTTACCTCGACACTACCACCGTCTCAAGCCTCGTTTGTGGCAGTCAATCATGCGTCAGCCTACGAAGCGGCGATGCAGGGTCCCCATGGCAAACAACTCGCCCTGGCCAAACAAGAGGGAGTTGGTCAGGATCTGGCACCCTTGGATCCCTTTGTCGAAATGGATCTGGATGCGGACCACGAGGAGGATGATCAAGAGGACGAGGAGGAAGAGGAGGAGGATGATGATGAGGAGGAGGAGGAGGATGATGAGGATGATGATGATGATGATGATGAGGATACCACTGGATTGTACAATCCCGATGGATCCATACGTCGCAAGAAATCTGTATTGAAAACGTTGCGCGCTGGATTTCCAGCGGGGGGACAACTTGCCGTCTTTGAACTGGGTGGGACTCAATTCAAGGTGACTACCGAGGATGTGATTGTGGTGAATCGTCTCAAACCTGTCGAGACGTATTGTATTGGATCCGTCCATACCCTCAAAGATGTTCTATTGGTGGGATCGTCCCATTTGACCTTGGTCGGACTACCCTTGGTGCAGGGCGCCGAAGTCGATGTCATGGTGGAAGAAATTACCCGTGATGCCAAGGTGATTATTTTCAAGAAACGTCGCAGGAAGCATTCCCAACGAAAGAATGGGTTTCGACGAGATGTGACATTACTTCGTGTGTTGGATATTCGCATGCCTCCCGAATATCGCCGTCATTCCCACATTGGACGTGAAATTATTGATAGTCTCGAGGAGCACTTTGAGTTGCAGGCGGCGGCGGCAGCAGCATCCGAGACGGAACAAAAAATCACGCGGATTCCAGAACCTGGCAAACTACAAACTAGCACTACGCTATAAACAAAATTAACAAAAGTGCCAAAAATGCAAAGTAGCTGTTCTTAGAACCGTATTCTGGCCCGAAGCACTCACTAGCAAAATCATCACTCAATTGATAGATAGAAACGAAAACTTCAACGCAACGATAATGTTCTACTTTATAACAGTAAATCCATCTCATGAATCCACTGAAATTGAAAGGTTTCCATCTTTCGCTCGCTCATTGCAGAATTGAATCTATATTTTTACGACTCCCTTTCGCAACAGTTGACCCTTGAATATCAACTTGAATACCCTGACCCACACACACAAACCAACGAATAGCGTGAGGATGCTAAAATGTCGCTTCCTTCTACGACCCCAAATTTATGTGTCTTCAAAGATCCACTTGTGGTCTTCGCGAGCTTTCGCCTCTTCTTCGGGTGTCAATTCCGGAAGTTTCAGGATTTGTCGAATCTAATCACGCATTCACGAAAACATTTCATAGTCGTCGTTAGCCATGTTCCGAACGTTTCAAAAAGAATTTCTACACGACGCAATGTCAAACACACTTACCTCTTCGGCACTCTTGCCCGTCAGCTGGAAAGTGACCTTGAGACATGTCAAATCAAGCAAGGGTTTGATACCCATAAAATTGGCTGCTGTCAACATATCGAAAACCATGTCACCATCGACGTTGTCGTCTGCGACGAAATCTTGATACCACTTTTGATCAATGACCTATACATTCCAAAGGTTGCAAACAAGAACACCAAATTCACAAGAGACTGGTCAGTTCATCTGTACTGCGGAAGTAGAGAATGGCAACAAAACATCTCTATGGCTCACCTCATTGAACGTGGAACCACCCAATGGTGTTGGAACTTCCTTCATCTTTTCCACTGCATAATGCTTCATAAAGTTGACAACTTTCTCAAGACATTCCGAGTTGACTCGACTGATTTCAATCTCGGTAACATCATCTTCATTGCCTTCCGTGGCATCACGAATCAGTTCCGAGATGCTACCTTCGTTCTCGGTGATTTCAAAGACCTTTCCATCATTACTCTTCAAGCGGATAATTGAGTTATCTTCGTCCATAGTGTCGCTTCGGATTTTGTTGTAAGCGGGGTTGCCTTCGTTCTGTGTGAGTAGTTGAAATGAAACTCTTTTTTCTAGACGACGAAACTTGGAACAATGAGATGGGAATCCAAGTCGCCGGAAATGAACAAGAGTGGGAAGAAACGTGACCGTGGACCAACCACAATCTATTCCAATCAAGATGCTACAGGGAGAGAAACCTGTTGATTGAGGATGATGTCGGCGGGTCTGTCCTCAAAAAATCCAACGTTGATCCACTGTGGACCTACTGCGCTACACGATCTGGTTTTGCGGTTTTCATGTGACGCTCAACTGTCCCGGAAAGGTCATGCCGGCGCCGGAAGGTGCGACTCCCGTGACAGTAAGCACTCTAAATGTACAGGGCTTCGTTAGGAACAGCCGCGAGTCCTGCCCGTGACTGCAATGCAAATTCGGTTTTATCTCACATCTACCTGTTCCCCTGCGGCATATACATGACACACTAGGTAGCAACACGATAGGCAATAGAAACTAACCACGATTGATGATTACCGGAGGCCCATTTTGCCAAGAAACTCCAACTCTGCCAGTTAGAAGTGGAGTAGATTCCCATCCACTGTAAAGCAGCCAATAAAGGCTATTATAGCCAAATGTGGGAACGGTCGCCCTTGGATGCGCTCTCCCTAGCATGCCATTTTATGGAAATCACATTTTGATAGTAGAAAATCAGTAGTACAAAGTACCTGACAGCATGAAATACCATGGTTATATTGAACGGAACTACTGGTAAGTAAAAAAGAATAGAGATACCACCAGGAAGTCGCCGCCCGCCTTACTCATGGACAAAGACGTACCGGTACAAAAAGTCGACTGTCACAAGATCGGTAACTCGTCCCTCCACATAGTTCAAACTATCTATTGGTACATGGTATGGTAAAATCCATGTGCATTATTGACCCTGACTTGCTCTATTCATCATCGAGACTAGGTGCAACGACATTGTCATTCTTGACCCATGGATGCTTCAAGACTTCGTCGAGGGAAAAGCGTTTTTGAGGGTCGACTTGTAACATATTGGATAGCAAATCGACAAGTTCATCGCTCAAGACTATTTCTTTCCCGGCCGATTTGGCATATTGATCCGTCATCTCCTTGATCCGTCCCTTGACACACAGCTCTTGAAATAAATTGTCCTCTTCCACGGGTGCGGCAAACAAGGCATTATTGCTCACCACCATTCCATACAGCATTAAACCCGTTGCCCATAGATCTACCGCAAAGCCATCCCGAACGTCGTGGCGTCCAAAATACTCGGGTGCCATAAATTGAGGATGGTTCCCCACGGGAATGTTGCTCGATGCATCACTGGTACTACTTGTACCACTGTCAGTTGTTGCCTCACTCCCATTCTCTAACGGTAAGCACCAATCGAGATGATTAATAACCGCAAGATCTCCATCCAAACAAATGGCATCCATGGACAAATTTCGGTGACATAATCGGACAGCTTGCAGCGTTTGGAGTCCCTGTCTCATTCGTAACAGCAGCAGCAGCAACAACAACAATAACACGAACTGTAAGTCGTCCCTATTCTGAAACGAATTCACAGCAGCACCTTTTTGTAAAAATCATACCTGTAATACTTGTTGAAACAAGAACCGTGCCACGGGTTCCCTCAAATTCCCCTTGCATTGGCAGTATTGTAACAGTGTCCCATCTGGATAGTAGGGCAAGACTACATAGATAAATGAGGAACATGCCCCCACTAACTTGGTCCCCACCACATGTGTTTTTTCGGGATGGCCATGATCGGCGATTCGTTGCAACCCCAGCAATTCATTCCGGACTCTGTCCCTTGCCAAAACGTCGTCCGTGGCTCCCTCTAAAACAATCTTTTTATTGATCATGGATATTTCCACCAATGACGGGTGACCTTCCTCGTTGATATCCAATTGCCATGCCCTTGAGACGTTGTTAGTAGAACTGCTTGTCGTCGATGGAGGCGAAGGGTTGGACCTGGAGCTCCGTCGTAGCTTGTAGGCAACACGGACAACTCCCAGAGAGGATTGAGCTACTTTTCGTTGCAACCAAAACCCTTGAGAGGAAGGTCCATCGGGTTCTATCATGACAATATTCCCATTCATGGTAATGGTTCTTTGTAAACTTGTGGGAGCAGCCATTCTTCCATTGATCATTTCCAAATCAGGAAACTGAGCACAGGAATCTTCACTTCGATTGACTAAAAAGTTGGTCGTATTCCATTCTTCCATGGCTGCTTGACCTTCCACACCATACTCGGGAACATCGACAAATCCAGCATAACGTTTGGCCGGGAGAAAGGCAGGAAAGGAGCCATCATTCGAAGCGGTTTGCATGATAATGATCAAAGGTTCACTACTGGTCCAGATAGACAACAACAGTGACAATGATTCAAAACTTTTCTTGACAACTGCACTCGCTGTAGTAAAACAACGGTGTATAGGCTCTTGTTATATCAATACCAGTACTTCTAGCAGAGGATGAAAATGGACTTGGTGTACTACTGGTAGCAGTAGTTTCACCAACTGTCACAATTAAATTCAGCATACCACGAAAAAATTCGGGGAAGCCATCTGTTGTTTCCTAATTTTCGAGTCAAACAAGTCGAAAGATTCGTGCATCCTTGGTGGTGATGACAACTGTGAGTAAAAGTGGCCGTTGGCGATGGCTACCAACCAACTATAATAATAAAAGCAAAACACACACGAATGCCTACTTGAGCAACCAGCAAAGATCTCGTTTCTCTATCAATACTACTCTAGGTGAGCCATCCCACGTGGCGCAGTTTGAGTCCTAACGTTCCTTCCTCATGCATTCGTTGCGTTTGCTGGAAACCGCCAAAGAATTCCCCATCAATGTAGAGATTCGGGACACTATGTCGGCCCGACAGGGTCAACATGTGATATCGTATTTGTTGGCTAATCTCTTTGCCATAATCGTCTAGATCCACAATATGGGGCCGTTTGGCACCAATGCTTTGCAGTAGTTCGAGGGTTCGTTTGCATTCGGGGCACCATGCCAGTGAAAACATGACTACCGGATACTTGCGAATAATTTCTTCAATACAGGATTGTACGGCCAAATCGCATCCTTCACCCTGTGATTGGTCATTTTCATTGCGCTTGTCTTGGGATGGTGCCGGAAGAGCACCTCCTTGGACCAAGAGTGGGACTAGTTTTCCACGAGCCTGTAATCCAGACGTTTCGTCCCCTCCTCCAATACTCTTGCCACCAATAAAGACATTGGGTACTGTTCGCCGTCCAGTCATTTGACCAAGAGTCCCTTGAATCCTTGCCGCCATGGCGTTCTCCGTCAAGTCCACAATAAAGGGATGAGGGATACCGGCCGCCGTCAAGGCTTCTCGAGCTTTGCGGCAATAGGGACACCACGCCTTGGAAAAGACTACGACTGGGTGCTTGCTGACAAGCTGGGCAATACAATCTTCTTGCGTTAAATCGCAATCAATTTCATCCTCCGTGTCCTGCGATGTCGGCGTTGGCTCTTTGATTTTTTGTTGGAGTTGGTGAATGTTGTTGCTAATGTTTTCTGGGGGGACAGCAGTGATGCGTTTGTGTACGCCACGGGTTTCCCGAAGCCAACGATCTGCATCAATCGCCGCTTGGGCACCAGCTGCCGAGGCAGTAATGGCTTGCTTGTAGATATCGTCGGCAACCTCGCCTACAGCAAAGATTCCCGACATGGACGCCTTGGTGGCTCCATCAAGCCTGACAAGACCTTCCTCGGTTAGATCAATCGTGCCCTTTAACCACTCCGTATTGGGAGTGGCGCCAATCATGACAAAGGCACCATCAATCGATAGAATCTTTTCCTGTTGCTGGTCTTGTGCATGTCGTAGTTTAGCTCCAATTAGTGTATGGTCCGCGGCATCATTGACTTGCCATTCCTGGACTTGGTAGGGTTGTACCAATTCAATATTCGACGTTTTTTGAGCCACCTCTACCGCCGCAGTATTCTTTCCCGACCATTCCATTCTTCGATGCACAATATAAACCTGTTTGGCATATCGTGCCAATAAAATGGCCGCATCCATGGCCGAGTCACCACCTCCAACGACCAATACAGTCTTGTCGCGGTACAAGTGCCCATCACAAATGGCACAATTGTGCAAATATTTCCCCCAAAGTACTTCTTCCTTGGCCAGGCCCAAACGACGGGGGTAGCCCCCGTGGCAAGAATGACCGACCAGGCATGAATCGTTGCCTCCTCCGATGATTGTTGTTGTGGAGAGGCAGTGGTCGTGAGGGCAAACATCTTTTCGTCCTTTCGTTGATTTACTACTGTTAATTGGGTGGCGAGTATTCCCGGTGTGGCAAATTTCGCTCCAAATTGGACGGCCTGTTGTTTGGTGACTTTTAACCAATCGGGCCCATTGCCATTCAAATAACTGGGAAAGTTATCCAAATGTTGTGTTTCAGACAAGAGACCCATTTCCGAGCCCAGAACAATCACATCCAAACCAGCCCGAGCTCCAAACAGAGCCGCCGTGAGACCCCCTGGACCAGCACCCACAATGGCAACATCGTAAATGGGTCCTGCTATGTCCACCGCGGCGATTGTTTGTTGCAGGGTACGCCCACCCATTTGAAAATTGGATCGATCCCGAATATGATAAATGGATCCACCCAGTAGGATAATAGTTATCAGTACAATGCCAATAGTGGTGGCATGTCCCAAATCGACCATTCCCCGAAGTCGCGGTGGTGGTGATAGGGATGAGTAGTGATGATGATGATGGAGTGGAAGAGTCGTCGATGGTGGTCTCTTCTGTGATGATAAATGGCTTTTGGGAGCAGATGGGCTATTTCCCGAACGGCGACTTCGAAGCAAAGTGCTGGTGTAACTTGTACTTGTACTCATGTTGTGGCAGAATAAAAATATAAGATGGTCACAACTTTTCTTTCCAAACACTCATGAATTTGTTGCTGCCAACAGAAAAAAGTTGTCAACAGTCGTTTTGCATCTTTGCAGGTATCCTGGTACCTATTATGGATACAAATACTAGTACCTGGTCGACAGTTGCCAGCACCTAGTAGTAGGGGATCCTGTGTCCATTTCATGGCGCCCCCGAGTCACTGGGCTTATGGCATCTCAGATCGATCGAGTCAGATTTCTACCTCTGTTTGAGGCTCGACGAAAAAGTGTACCAGGACGTTGTTATACAGATCTTCGTATATTAATAAGAAAACTTATTTGTAACCTTGGACCTGGAAAATTCCCTGCTACAGGCTCCATGTAACATGTAACTTGTAACCAAGCGCGTGACATCCATCCGAACCAAGTGGACATATTCTATTCTTGCCCCAAACACACTTCTTATTAGTACTCAACACTCACAGGTCACACCATTTGCCTCTTCAACAGCAGCTTTTTTCACAATTGGACGAGGATCGCCAACCAACAACAACAACGATCCAACCTTTAGATCCAAACCTCACTATCCAAGAAGAAAAGGAGTGAGAAGTCCTTCCTCATGACCAACGATGAATCAATAATAACATCACGTGTTGCTTCAAATAGGAGCCCAGAATCAGAATGCCGTCGACAAAGGGCTCGAGAACGTCGAGTGCAACGGCAGTCCAGTCGAAAGCTGGTGGAGGAATCCTTTTCCTCATCTTCCTCTTCACGAACTCTTCCTTCTCCTACTCTGTCGGAAAGTTATATCAAATATGGAATCACTCCGGGTTCTTTAGAGGCACCCTCGGTGCATCATCACTCAACCGAACCCACCAAGTCCTATCTGGAACAATTACCCGCCAATCGTCGATTGTATTTTCTGGCCTCGGAGGAACATCGGAGAATGCTACTCGAATCCATTCTGCATGGGGGCGATGGTACTAGTACGTCGACACGGGAACAAAAATTTCATGGGGAACCAACCACCAGCAATGAATAGTTGCGGTTGGGGATTTTTGAAATCACTCCCAAGTCCGTCGGTAGACGGTTCTCCAGTTTCCAACAAGAGCGACTCTATTATACTTGCTAAAACAACATTTTGGCTTGGCATGTGCTTCTGGACATGGAAACCAGCATGGATATTTGTATTTACTAAATTGGGGACAATCCTACAAGGAGACGGTAGAGAACATAACGCATAGCTAACAAGCCCTATAGGCTTCCTACAATGGAATTACGCGTGTCCTTGTAACGCTTTCTGCTGTAGTCCATGGATTAGAAACAAAACAAATCATATCATGAATCATGATGCAACCGTAGACAGCATCCGTCAAGGCAACGAACAGACTGGTAATAATTTACATTAATTCATCATCTACTATATCCCAAGAGTCGCACATGTCTTGGGATATACTGGCACACATTTACCTCTTTTGATGGTTGTTCCAAACATTGTTTTTACAGAATTCACTCTCCGCAAACCTTCGACTGGCGTGATCGATTCCTCGAGGTCAATGGGACGCCAATACAAATGCTACGGGTAGGAGGATATCATTACATCCAATATCTTGAAACAAAAAAGGTGGTAAACTCATCAAAGCAGGCTGAAAAAGTATTGCAAGGTCGCAGAATCGCTGCCCACCTCTCAGCAGCCACGCTGACCATGTGAATTCCATCGGAAGTATGCCATCTGGTCAATTAGCAACGAACATGAATGGATGGAAGAATCAATCTTCAAAGTTCCATTTGTGGTCGTTTAAGTTTTGAACTTCGTCCTCGGATGTCAACTCGGGCAGCATGAGCATTTGTGGACCCTTGTAGGCGCATGATTGGTGAATTGGAAAACATGGAGAATCAGAAAGGAATCCCATCCTTGTAACAATACTTTCCTCCCCTCAACATTCCATTTAAACTTACATCATCTTCGTTCTGATCCATCATTTGAAAAGTGACTTTGAGACTTGTGAGATCAAGCAAAGGTTTGATTCCCATGTGGTTAGCTGCCGCCATCAGTTCAAACAGCATGTCATGATCCAAGTTTTCGTCCGAGACAAACTCTTGATACCACTTCTGATCAATTACCTGTTTCCATCATCCAAAAAAATAGAGAATAAAGAAATTATGGGATTTGAAACATTCATTCCATACGTGTATACACACATCCAATTTCGCACCTCATTCACAGTGGATTCATCATGGAGACTTTGAATGTCGTTCATCTTTTCAATCGCATAATGCTGCAAATAGCTCACAACCTTTTCGAGACAATCCGAGCTGACTTTATCTACGTCAATGTCGTCCATCGTAGCTCCATCCTTTCCTTGAACGGTATTGCAAACAAATTCTGAAATGCTCCCTTCATTTTCGGTGATTTCAAACACTTTCCCATCTTTACTCTTGAGGCGAACCATGGTCCCTCGATATTATTGATTTGGTAGTTTTGGTCGATACAGATGCAACACACAACGGTGGTGGATGTCGTTGCGAAGGAGATAACTCGATCAAGCGCAAATTGAAAGATGATGTTTTTCTTCTAGTTCACCAAGAGGATTGTCGACAGGATCAACAGTCGTATAGAGAGGCACTGCGTTAGTATAAAAGAATAGGATGACGATTGACAATTCTGGGAATTGGTCGGTAGTCTGTGCGTTTTCTGCCAGTCGCCACTATGTTAACTGTAACTGCGTGTCCTCCTTATGGAGTTCCGGGGACAATGGTCGCGTTCGCTCGTAATAAAACGATTTTTGGTCTCGCAAGCCAGGCAGTGGTAACTGTTGAATACCAGTAATTACCGGATCGTGCAGGTTGAAACTTTGTCAATAATACGTTAGTGGTAGTGAGAGGAGGTGCGACACATCGATAAAAGAACGATACTGACAGCAAATGGAAAATGGTCGGAAACTACAAGTACTTCGAGAAGCATGTCTAATGACCGCAGCATTATACACAGTAGCCATTCTTGCTTTTCAAAAGGTCGTCAAGGGGATATGGTAAAACAGATTTGTACTAGTCCCTTGTTGTGAAAGTTTACCAACGGGTCTGGACTGGCCCTATTTAGTATCCGTACCTTGTGAAAGGAGCTGGTTTCGACTCCACTTAGTCGACTTGAACATCTTCTGCGGGAAAGAATCTTCTACAGATTCCGAAAAAACGGAAAGGATCTGGCGGCCAAAACAACACAACAGAACGTATCCAACTCTAGCCTGTTGCTCGGATGCTACTATGAGTCTCCAAAGAGTGACGTCGATACTCCTTGTCTCCAAGCAACGTGTTATACCTCGTTGGTCTACGGGTACTGGTGGTGCCGTGAGGAAATCTCCGCCGGGTCGTCGTTCATTATCGTCATCCGCCGCCCCCGTGGAAGCGACAGAAGGAGTGGCAGCCATCAAGGTAGAGCCAACCAACTTGATACCACGACATGGCAAAGGGGATGGTGTCATTACACTCAATGTGGGTGGGAAGGAATTTATCACCTTACGATCGACCATTCAGAATAATGCCGTCTTGCAAGAACGAGTGTTAACGGCCGAAGCGAATCAAGAATTTACCAAGGGTGCTGTCTTTATTGACCGCGATCCCACCTACTTTCATCTCATTCTCCAGCATTTACGCAATCGAGCCGATATGATGCACAATCCTAGTAGTTTCAAGTCTTCCAATTCCATGTTCTCGAATTTCCTGCCAGCAAAGATTATGAAAGCCAAAACCAAAATCTTTAAAAAGAAGGATGTGCTCATTCAACTTCCTGACAAGAAGGAAGCCTTGCGAGATTTATTTGTGGAAGCACGATATTTCCAAATCGCCGAACTGGAAGCCTTGTTGTGTAGTATGGATTGGTACACGAGGATTGCTCATTGGTTTGGTTCGAGCTCGACCAACCCATTTTATACTGCCTCACAGGCCATTGCCGGTGTTCGCAATGCTCTGGTGGCATCCAGTGGATTCGGTATTGTGCTAGGTGCACAAAACGAAGCATTGGTGAAGAATGTCAAGGGACTTTACAACGACATCCGGGCCATGCTTCCCAGTGTGCCTAGAAGTAAGCCTCAATCATCCTTTGCCCAACAATTTAGAGGCAAGGACAAGGGGCAGCCGGATGATGAATCTGCGTACTCGTTTGACTAGTGGGGGTTGATTATTGTTGTTAGTTTCGGTAGTACAGCGGAGTAGACCATTCCTTTCGTAATGGTGAAAGGGCGAAAAATCCATCCATATTTTCCACGGCGAAAGTGTGCTATTCTCCGTTCCGCACTGGACTTGGCGTTAATGTGCAATAAAATTTTACAATTTCCGCGTCCGAAGGTGAAATAGTCGAGGGCTTCTATCCACGAGTTTACAGTTTTTACTGCTAGTGCACCAAACTAGATGTTGCCGTAGTATGAATTACCTACAAGTTCCGGTAGTACAAGTGCTGTCATCAATAAAAATTGACAGTAGTGAAGGATCAAGTAGATTCGTCTGTCCATCCATCGGTAAGAGGCAATCGCTTTTTTCCTTTTTTCATTTGACCGTGCCATTTTGCCACCTCCATTTTGTATCCAACAAGACAAACCAGGACACTAGTATAACATGATGATGGGACCAGGTGACGATCTACCAACACTGACTCGTCGGAATGATCATTTAGGAGTCTTAAGATATATCCGAACGCATGAACTCCGCGAACCCAAGTTGGTATTGAAGCATGGATTCAGCCTACTGGGCAAGGATGGGACGCAACATTTAGCCGATGAGGAGGTTACGGTTGCTGTTTTGGAACAAATGCTGTTGGCTTCCTTGGACTTGGGAGACTTTGACACGAGCAACAAACTTCAAGATATACTCGCCTCTCGGGTCGACCCAAGTTCGGTCCGATTCCAATGTTTATTGGTCAGATCCGTCGAGGCAGCGGGCCAGTTTGACAAGGCCTTGAACATGTATGATGAAATACTTCAAGAAAATCCAGCCAATTTGATTGCCTTGCAACGCAAATATTGCATTGCCAAGGCTACCAAACAAGAGCCTGAAAAAGTCGTGGAGGCTTTGAATGAATATCTGGGACAAAATATGGCCGATGTCAGTGCGTGGTATGAAATGGCACAACTGAGAATGAATCTTTGCGACTTTAAGGGTGCTGCCTATGCGTTGGAGCAAGTCATCTTGGGGAGTCCTCTCGACTCGGAAATGCATTGCCTCTTGGCTGAAGTATATGCTACCATTGGTGGCCTGCCCAACTTGATTCTGGCCCGCAAGCACATGTGCCAAGCACTAGAGCTGAATGCATCCAATGTTCGAGCACAATTTGGATTGGTGTCTGTGGCCAATCAATATCTAGAGGAATCAGCAGCAGCTGGCAAAAAGGAAGTTGATGAACATGAAGTTTTGGTAGCCAAGGAGTTGGTAAAGCATGGGGCGAGTGAAGTACTCAAATCGTACAAGGGCAACAAGAAGATGTTAGATGTTGTCAAAAGAGTCATGGACGACTACACAGATAACTTGGATGAATTGTAAATTTTCGCTTCTGCCTTTGGTAGGCCTGCGCAGAATGAGTTGCGATGTAAATTACTAAAATCGTAGAAAGCATCGAGTACTCGTTTTCAGCTCTCTTCGTTGGCTTTGATGTTTGCAGTTGTATGGGCTGCGGCAACTAAATTTTGAAATCTTGGGTCATGATGGCATGGAAAATTTCCTCTGCTGTCTTTGCTACAGCCCCTTGCTTTACAGCAGTCATGACATCGCGTTTGGCAAGTTGTTTCTTCCGTTCCTTGGCATCCTTGCTGGTGATGACGACAGTCTTCCCTTCTCCTAAGCCACGTTGTTTTGGCAGCGTTGTCAAGACTTTTGCACCAGCAGCTTCTAAGATTAAGCGGAAGTCATTTTCAGGTGGAGTTTTGTCTCCTTTGCGGGTACTCCCGGCAACACCGCTGCAGAGAAACACGTCTACACCTTCAAGTAGTAACGTTCCTTTGTCGCGCAACTTGTTTCCTCTCGCCAGGGACTCGCTGAGTTTGAAGTTATACTGCATTTCGGCTTCTGTCTGGTCGAGGAGTAAGAAGTCTTGCGTATTAAGGGCCTCGCCCTTTCTTGCAGATTCAGCGAGCCAATCAAGGTGGACGAGATTGCTCGTTCTTGATATCGCTACCATGAATTTTGGAGTACGCTTCAGCTTGACGTCCTTGCTGGCAGCTATGACATGAGTAGCCTTGAAAGCATCTTCGATCTTCTCGATGAAGACTCCTCCTATTTTTTTCACCATCTGAATCCCCAGGCATCATGCGCATTGAGACTTCTTAATACAAAAATTATCGGCAGTCTTGACTCACCTGTTTCCCTTTGCTGTCGATTTCCACATTCGTCGCCATTACTCTAATGGGCGGGTTCTCGTCTAAATTCCATGCAGGAGGAGTTCCTCTGGCTCGTTTTCGACTTGACCAAGTTGCAGATGACGTACTCGAGGCAATGGACACTGGTGCCCGCGGGGATGACACATCGTTGAGTACTCCATCCATTCTCTTGCTCATTCTTCTTCCTGGCCGAAGTGGTGTCTCAACTGTACTTTCCTGTCCAAGTGCTTGTCGTGGTGTCGAATCGTTCACTTCCGTGGATGGCTCATTATCATGCACATCGACGCTTTCCAGTCCTGACTGTTTGCGTCGTTTCGCATGAGTCGCCTGGACTTGAAGTTTGTCGTGCACCATACCCTCCACGGCTCTTTCGTATGCTTCTGTTCGCAATTTTCGTTTGCTTTTCCGTTCTTGGCTTACTTCCGCAGGCTCGTCGCCGCGAACTGCCTTGGCTTCGTGTTCTTCGTCCAGCTTAGTGGCCTTGTACTCTTCCGTTACGTATGACTTGTTCGAACAGCGATCTGCAACTAGATTTCCCGTGCTCACATTATGGCCATTTGATAGGTTGTCTGGATTGAATCGAACGTCGTCTTCCCCGACTTTTCCATCCGCGCGTACCATTCCTTCAGTATGGAAAGGATGAGAAGGATTGTCGTGAGTGTTTTCTTGTTCATCCTTGACTCCGTCGTCGGAGTTCATTTCGTTTGCGTCTGTCACTAGAGGAGCCTCCACTTCATCCTTGGATTTGTCGTCAAGAATCTGACCGTCGTCAACAGTTTCCTGAGTCGAGGCAAGATGCGTCGACTCATTCACATTTTCATCGTTGATGGTTTTGGCGGGTCTTGAGGGTTGTAGTCCGAGGTTTTGCTCGTCCTCTGGTTTGTCAACACTTTGTTCCGTCACTGGAGGATCCTCCACCTCGTCCTTATATTTGTTGTCATGAATCCGACCGTCATCAATCGTTTCGTGAGTCGAGCCAAGAAGCGTCACATTTTCATCATTGATGGTTTCGGCAGGTCTTGAGAGTTCCCGTGCCAGGCCCTAGCCAACTATGGACAAGCCCCCACAAGACAAAGAGGGAGGGCTGCCATAGACCATGTTTCCTATTGGGGCAACCCGGTGATGGGCCAAGTGCCAGCACCACGGGTACTCCAGGACTGGGATCTGTCGGACCACTACCCGGTGATGGCTCGGTTCCCGAACCTTTTAGACCCGAGCACCCCGGGCACGTCAGACCGCCCCCGCGCCACTCACCCGAAGATTCTGTACATAGACCCGAGACCCGACAAGAGATCGCAAGTGCGAATTACTGGGCACCACTAGCCGCAGAGTTCGATGAGAGCAGCAATGCTGCCGATGACAACGATGC